>VZUI01066776.1:0-32849 GCA_013401135.1 Cettia cetti | reverse complement strand
ACTTATGAGGAGTGACTGAGGGAGCTGGGCTTGTTTATCCTGGAGGAGGCTCACAGCTGACCTTAATGGTCTCAGCAACTCCCTGAAAGGAGGTTGTAGCCAGCCGGCTGTCAGCGTTTTCTCATGGGCAGCCAACAACACGACAAGAAGACACAGTCTTAAGATGCACCAGTGGAGGTTCAGGTTGGACACACCTGAACCTGTCAATTTCTGACAGAAGGGATGATTGGGCATTGGAATGGGCTGCCCAGGGAGGTGGTAGAATCGCTGTCCCTGCAGGTATTGAAGGAAAGATTGGATGTGGCACTCAGAGCCATGGTCTGGTCGACAGGATGGTGTTTGGTCACAGGTTGGACTCAACCTTAGCAGTCTTTTTCAGCCTAATTGATTCTGTGATTCTGTAATAGTTTTGTGAGGCAGCAAATACAACTTCTTAGGTACTCCACATTTATCATAGAGATGACTGAAAAACCCTTGGCTACTGTAGGCTCTCACTTTCAATATGACTACAGTCAGGAACCTACCATAAAAATGACAAGTCTTAATAAATATACCAAAAGTTCTGCATCTTAAGCTGTTTGCTCATGCTGAGGGACAGCTCACTTTTACACTTCTTGAAGAAAAAAAAATTGCCTCAAATAAACACAGAAAACTGCAAAAACACATTTAATTTTCTTCTACTGTATTTTTTTCCCGCTTCTCAGAAATATTTATCTTTATGATGCCAGCTACAAAAACTACAATATTTTAGTGATAGATTGAAGCCTTCTGGAGACAAACTATTTGCCCTGTTTTTGCAAAATACAATAGGATCCCAATTCTAAGAGGATTAGGGGAGGTTGTGGACTGCTCTAAAAACTCTCTATGAAGATTTTGCAGAAAAATCCTCAAATACTCATCAAAATTAATATTTGCTTTAGTTTCACTGTATGTCTAATTATGTGTGATGACCAATGCCTAAGGTACACAGTGCAGGTCCACAACAATCCAATCTAGCATTCTGCAATATGAAAAAAATGTATAAAAATGCCTGAGCCTCGGACAGCTCTCAATGGCCTTTATGTGTGCATTTTAATTACTCTTTCTGACACTGCTTGGCTGCTCTGACCCTTGTTTTCTATATTTTTGTAATGTCAGGGGAAGGCAAAGTAGGCCACTGTACTTCACTGTCATTTAAAGAATGGAAGGTAATACGTGCTCAGTAAACAGCGCGCATTTTCAAACTCGAATTCAAACCCAGGATTTCTATATGCCACTGCAATGCCAGAATGCAATAAATTCCTAACTTTTGCCTTTTGCTTACTGCCACTTGAAGTAGGTGGAAGACCTGAGGACTTATTTCTCTGCTGTTAGCCATCTAGTCTCCAGCACCGATTAGATTTTATTCAGACAATGCTACTATACTGCTCAGGCAGAGAAGCAGAGCTTCAATTAGGTTAAGAACCAGGTACAGGTAGTTTTACTTACTTTTAGAATTAGATGACTCAGTCTTGTATTTTCCAGGAAGATGACTTTTTGGTGGGGTTGGGAGGGAGGTGCTGGGTGTTTTAATTTTCTCCCCTCTACAAATCTATCTTCTAGAAAGCCAGGGAGAAATCAGAAAGAAACAAGAAAGAATGTATGTCTGAGTGCCTAACAAGGGTTATGATGGAAAAAAAAATCAGTAACTTCACACAAACCCCTGACTAACACTTAGAGCCATGTTTGCATTCTATTCTATCAAATGAGATCAACCAAACAGGAAAATAAAAATATTCTATTTATGAAAATTGGGGGATGGTGGGGACAAAAACATAGCATGGAAGTTCACTCTAGATGCAGAAAACAACTGTTTCAATATCACTGTTTCTCCACATGGCACCATTTCCATGTAAGGCATTAAAAGACTGAACACAGACATTCAGCAATATTGGAATGTATCCATCTTTCTCCAGCTTTTATATTAACAGAAGCTATTCTTTAGACAAGATTTATCAGTATATCAAATGATACAATTAAACAGATACAAAAGTCACATAGAGATCTGAGGATTGCTCAGTTTGGAATGAATAGATGCAGTTTCTTAAGCCTTGCAATGCATGACAAGGTTTTTTGGTTTGGTTTTTTTTTTTTTTTTTTTGGGGGGGGGAAGTAGGAAAAATTACTAGCATGTATCTGTGGAGAATTATTTTAAACCTTTGTTTACCAAGAAAACACCCAATTTACTCACCCCTGCCCCACAAAGTTCTGAACGACCACAAAATTAAAGCCAGCAAAGGTGAGGGATACAGAGCTTGTTTTACTTCTCATGATTTTGTCACTCAAAACCTGACATGTCTCTAAAGCAACAGGAAACAGTAACACATCAAAACTTCAAATTATTTCTAACCTCATTTTGAAGGGCAGCTTTATTGCTTTTCTTTATGATAAGAACAAGCAATCAATTTTATCTGAGGCCCACTTCTGAATCTCAGATGTCTTTTGCTGAGTGTGCCATCTTAGACTCCCCAGACTATAGACAATTCATCTGTAAAGTGAACACTACAACCTAGACTTTGCTCTGAAACCAGCTTCTCATCAGGATTTTAGAAGACAAAGAATCACAGAAACTCAAACTGCACCGTATCTGCAATTTCCCTTTAATTCCAATGTTTACCTACCAACCTTGGTCTCACCCTTTCCTTGTATCAATTCAATTCCAACTTTGCTTTTTGACTTCCTTCAATGTCATAAGACAGGTCATGGAAACTATTTTTAAATAAAACTGAAAATGTGTTTTTATTTCTAGTTCAAGTGTTATCTGTCATCAACGTAAAATTTTCACATATTTCTCCATGTATTTTCAATTCACAGTCCAGCCTAATTAAATCTGAAAAAAAAAAAAAATCAACAAAACCCCAACTTGTTTTACATTGAAAACTGAAGCACTTTCTCCTATGTTAATCTCCATTACTGACTCCAAAAACATTTTACTAACAACCTTACAAGTAGTCCTTTGAAGGGCAGAAATTCAGTATCTCATTACTTGACACACTTGACTCAAACAATTAAAATATCTGACCCAGAATGAGATACTTGATTCAAACAACTAAAAGATAATCTCTTACTTAGAATAATATGCATCTTTAAGTTTATGTAGCTGACATCTCAAAAATGCAAAAGGTTCAAACTATTATACTTTATTGCATTCTTTTTCTCCAGCAAATCACAGAACACTGGGTAGAAAAGGGAAGATTCAAAAGCAACCAGGAGACAAACTAATCAAAGATTAATCAGAAGTTTCTCTTTTTGGATCCCCATACATGTGCAGGTGTTTATGTTATGCCCTAGAGACTATAAACAGCCAATTAAAGCAGTCAGTAACCTGTAAGCAAAATGGAAAGTTGTAAGAAAAACACACAAACTCCATGTGTGTGATACTGAATTTTTATTTTTCTGTTGATAAAACCCAAAGATCCTTCACAGCAGCAACAGATGCAGAAGTTACTTGCAGAAATGATACCTCTTCTCAATCTGTTTGTATACCCACATATGGGAAGTGTGTAGGGACTGCATATTAACACAGTACAGGCACTGCTCAGTAGTAACAGAGATCAAGTTTTTTGGAGTATTTTAATTGACCCTTTCCTTATTATTAAAGGGCTCTCATAGTATCAAAGATGATCATTAATTAGTTGACTGTTATTGATTTTTTTTTGTTACTGCAATTTAAAAACATTTTATCAAATTCTACATGTGCTATTTATACGCCCGGATACACCTCTTCATATTTTGTAGTAGTTGAAAAACCATAACCGAACACTACAATTTAGAATGAAAATACTACTGCATTTAGCAGCTCTAGTGGCAGTAAAGTGAATATTTCATTAGAGTAACAAAACACACCTCTTGTTTAGTAATACAAGGGATACGGTTTGTAAAATGAACATTCCTATCTTGTATCCATAACTTTCTGTAATATATATATATTTATATATGGCTCTAAAACATATCTCTACTAATTAACAATTAAATTAAAACACATCCACAATTGGTCTAACTAGTGATTTTGGTCTCAATACTTTAAACATTAGTTGTTCCATAAAAATATACAATTCAACAACATGGTTGTATCAGTAACATGAGGCCTTTTGAAAGAGGCCTGTGACATAAAACCAACCATGTAATTCAGTGCTCAATGTCATCTAACTGATAAATATTTATACTGCATTTTCAAATTACCAGTATCTTCCAAACTTCTCTTTGCAGGCTTACCATGCTTACAAACATGCAGAAAGCAATTACATTTCTCACTTGCCCATAGCAACCCCTTTGGTTTGTTTTTTTCCAAATAGGTCAACTGACAAAGTACAAGCTTCAAGCCCTCATTTTCAGTTTACTAACCTTTTCCTTTCTTTCACATATTGCTTCATGTGAAATAAGACAAGGGATTAGCCACATAGCAAGAATTGCACTTTTCAGTTTAAGCCTCTAAAAATCAGATTACTAACAGTCAATTAGGATGTATTTATAGCTGCCATACAACTGAACTGATACCCAGTAGACAATGAAGTTAATTCTTCAAAAGGTGAAGCTTAAAAAAACCCAAACCAAACCCAAAGCCTAAACCACACAAGTACAGCATCAAACCTGGCAGATTCCAGAAAGTGGATGTCTGTCCAGAAATTTTCAAACTTGTACACAAAACTCATGCCACCATCAAGAACACATGAGATAAGACAGTAATTGTTTACAGATGGAGATGTCCTTATTTAGCAATCATGATGTAGTACTTCTGTAGTACAAACAAGAATCCCCAAGTCAGAAGCAGTCAGTAATAAAACCCCAGACAAGTTCACATGTCACAGTAACCTGGCATATAAAACTCAGAATGTTTTACTCTTAATAACAATCAGTAATTTAGGTACTAACAATTCCAGAACCAATACATTCAATATGTAAATAAGACTACAATAAAAGATACTAGAAAGACAAGAATGGTATGACAATTAAGATGAATAATTTTTTACACAGCAGAAAGTCAGGAAAACATCTGGAATTCTTTTGCACTGCATTTATATATCTTCTGTTTCTCAATATAAAAATACATCTAGAGTCAATCCAGAACTGCATACAGCAATCATGATTTTCCCCATAACTGCTTTAAAATTAGTACAAAATAATGTAAATTACAGGAATGACTGTTGCAAATTTGTAAATGTTGGCTATTACAACATCATTATATAAGAACACCAATTGTAAATTATTTACAGGAGAGGTAATACAATTTCCAGAGTAGTGAATCAGCAGAAGTGTAAAAACAATGTACTTACCAAAAACATTAAAAAATCTGGTATAATTATCAGCTACATAGCAGATTGTGATTACATTTTGTAGTTGACATATAACATATTTTTAAGAAAAGTGCCAAAATACTGCTACATAAGAATCTTTTTTTTTTTTTTTTTTCAAAAATCAGTTAGCAAAAACCCTGGCATATTCTATGCTAATGTCAAAAGAAAACAGGAAAAAAAGATGCTGACTGTATGTCTTATTAAATGCCTTTGAAAAATCTGTAAATTCACTTTCTTGCTTAAAAGTCTGACAGAATACTTACTAAAAAAATCAATAGAAATAACACCATATATACTTTTCCAGGACATTTTACGACATTCTAAACCTACATATTCCTCCTAAACTGTGAAACACAAGGAGACTGAAAACATTCTGAATCTGGATGAACTGCTGAGTGTTGTTGTGATCAGTGGCAAAATGTCCTGCCACGTGCCAGTCACTACCAATGCACCCCAGGGTCCATACTGGGGTCCACACTCTTTCATGGTTTTAGTAACAACCCAGGGGATGGACAGATCACACTCTCAGCAAAGCATTCAAAGGGACCTCAGCAGGCTGGAGAAATGGGCAAACGAGTCTCATGAAGTTCAGCAAAGTGCAAACTCCTACACTGGGGAGAATAACCCCATTCACCAGTACAGACTGGGGGACTGACCAGCTGCAAAGCAGCCTTGCAGAGAACAATAGCAAGCCACAAGTCGCCACATGCCCCTGCAGCAAAGAAGCCCAACAGTCTCCTGATCTACACTGGAAAGACCATTGCCAGCAAGTTGAGGGAGGGGATTCTTCCCCTCTGCTCAGTCCTTGTGAGAAGCAACTCAAGCGCTGGGTCCAGTTTTGGGCTCCCCAGTCCAATACAGAAATGGGCATACAAGAACGAATCCATTTAAGGGCTGCAAAGGTGATTAAGTGATTGCAGTATCTTACAGACAAGGAGATGTTGGGAGAACTGCGATTGTCTCTCTTGCCTGGAGAAGGCTCAGGTAATCTTACCAACCTGTGTAAATGCCTGAAAGGGAGGAGTAAAGAAGAGCCTAACTCTTCCCAGTAAGTCTAGTGACTGGACAAGAGGAAGCAGGCACAAGTGGAAATAACAGAAGCGCTACTGAAACACAGGAATGGATCTTCATAGTGGAAGGGAGAGCAAAGCACTAGAACCGACTGTCCAGAGATCTTCTGGAGTCTCCATCCCTAGAGATGTTTAATAAGCCAGTTTGTCACACTCCTGAGCAACCTGCTCTAGCTGGCCCTCCTCTGAGCTGGGCAATGGACTATATCTAGTCCCTCCAACCTCAATTGTTCCATGATTCTATGAAAAGGACAGGGTCTTATGACAGGCATTGGATCAACCGAGTCACAAAGAAACTATAAAATGTAAAAGGAATATATATTTTCTCTTTAAGTTATTGCACACTGTTAATTTTGCTGCCTTCGTTTTGCCGATCTCATTTTTTCAAATCTTGACTCCATTTCTTCAAGGACTTTTGGTGTGTATCGCACAACTAATTTAACCTTTCCTTGAGCTGCCTTCAGCAGTTCTACTGCTTTTTCATGGTGTTCACCTTCAACACTCTGTGAAGTATAAATCATTTAGTATTAGCAAAGACACAAACTGAAAACAGATTTTTTTTGTTTTTTGTACAATTCTATATAAACAATCATAAATACGTATTTATTTATATGTACTCTATTTTCAAGACTGCATAAGTACAAGGTAACACAGTTTCAGGACTTATGTTTCAACAAACCAAATGAGGTGATGATAAAAATGCTAATTAGTATTAGCAAAAGAATAGTGCAAAAATCTTGTTTAGATTTATGCTGAACAATCAAATTCTATGGTAACCTTATTCAATTATGAAATTACACTTAAAAATCAAAAGCTTCTTGAGGATCCTTACTTAAATTTTAAAACTATTTTTCTTCTTTTGCATGCATTTTAAATTTAGCAGTCACCCTCAATTTGCTTAATAAATTGCCACAGACAACTGCACGATAGTTGTCTTCTTGATGTTATCTTGCATCACAACAAGGCAAAACAGTGCACACTGGGTGCTCACAATGGAGCAACTAACATGTAGTGTGTTGCTTATATTAGAGTTCCACATGTCTCTCAGCAAACCCAAGACATCCAAGTTCACTTCCTCTAAACTGATTATCAATAGCTAACCCAACTCAGGAAGACCAGAATAAAAATGCTTTCCTAAAACAACTCTTGGAATTTCTTAGAATTATATTAGATTCATCTAATTACAATTTTTAAGCAACTGTTTTCAAAAACTGCATCCAATCATACATTCCTGGACAGCATATATTTTATCAGCACAACTTATTTCTCCCAAACTTATTAAGCACAATGATGGGACTACTCCAAGCCTACCTCCCACTGGTGCTATTAGAAGCTAGAGGGCAGGTGATGTACCTGTTGATTGGAGGGTTTCCCCGTTACTATAAAGTTACTTACAGAAAGAAAAACAACAGTTAAAAAAAAACCCAAGTTACTTCTCTTCTATCAGACTTAGACAACACATACATTTGAATGTTTTCATTTTTGTTATTCAAGTGGATGTGTAGGCTGTTCAGTTTAAAACTGATAATAAAAGGTTTCTATAGTTCTGTTTAATTCTATCAAAACACCTAAAATTCTGGACTACACTCAAGATCTCCCACCTGAAAAAAATAAACCCGTTTCTCAGTCATATTACTTGCAGTCCTGGCAGGAGCATTTATTATTATTGATGTATAAATTAAAATCACAAGAAAATGCCTGTATTATAATCATGTATTATGATTATACAGGATTCCATCTGTAAATATCAGATGATAATGATTTTTCTGAGACTACATTAGCATTCATAATAGCAATTTATGCAATCACTGTATTCTTACAACAGCTATATATATTTATACATGTGCATGCACATATAGAGTCATTGTTAGCTGTACCAACTTCCTGATGATCAGGTTCAGTTTTGGGTAAAGTGGTGGTTTTGTTGTCTTTAAGAGAGTCTGGGGGTGAGGAAGGACTCATCTGAAGAGAGTTTTGCACCAGTCCCTCAATGTTTCCTAATAACAGAAGGCTAAGGCAAGGACAGTTGCATCACTACAGCTATGATTTCTCTTATGTCTCTTGAAAAGGACAGCTGGACTCCCAGGTAATAGTCATGAGCCAAATGTCAGAGATCTCTGCTAGCCAGGAGCTCCTGGAGTACAGATACCCAGTATCTGTACTCAGTTACTACTCCTTTCCAGAGTAAAAAATCCCCAGAATCTAGTTTGACCTTCAGTCTTAAAATAAAATTTGGTTTACAGATGTAATGATGAAAATATTAAGTTTAAGCCTGGATAGAGCCTCGCTGTAAATAAAAGCAAGTGTTTGGGAGACATTTACATGCATATGACTGAAAGCTGCCTGTAACCCCTTTTCTTTCCAGCTTGCCTTTGTTTTACTTTTTGTATTGTAATTCTTCAGAAGAGGATACTTACTAAAAAAAAAAAAACCCCATCAGCACTTTAGACATATATTTCTTAAAATACAGTAAAAAGCCTGCTTCTGAAGCTCAGTATATTTACGTGGAAGGAAAAAAAAATACCATACAAGGTAACACCACCTTGTAGTTCCATTTCATTACATCTTTCATCATGCCATAGCATTTTTACCGGGAAAAATGAGAATCTGGTCAGCCAAAAGCAAGACGGCATAATTTACTACCTACCTTAGAAGGTACAGAAAACTCTATTAGTAAAAATTTGCATCATGAGACTTCGATGAAAAAGGAAGGCAGCTTCCATTTTACAAAATTCTTTGACTACATTTATATAACCTCTCAGAATCTGAAATACTGATATAGACAGTACAGTTCCTTTTTGAGACAGATAAACAAAACATAATTCTAAGTCTCAATGCACACAATTCTATAGAAACCTAAGCAAATCTCTTTTGTGAGGACAAAAAGAAAGTATTTTGCCAAGATTAGAAGACACAACCAGCTTGTGTCATGTGTGTTTTCCGTACTCCCTCAAGTGGAAACAAGACGTTAGTGCTGCATAAAGAGAAGAGAAGACCAGGTCCTACCACTCCGTTTACAGAAAGCAGCTGGTCTCCACGTTTCAGGCCTCCATGTCTGTCAGCTATACCTCCAGGGATAATTCGAGAGATATAAATTGGAGAATTTTGTTCTTTGCCTCCCATTATGTTGAAGCCAAGACCTTCTTCAGTTTTGGGTAGTTCAACCACTCTGGGATGAGAATGACCTTCACTAGCAGCAAATGCAGCTACTGTGGCCTGTGAAAAACAAGATTTTCTCTTTTATAAGAAATTAAATACAGTCCCTTTAGCTAGACACAGTGAGCAGGCTGAAAATTTATTTTATCTCAAAGTACTTAAATATTAAGACAAATGAGAGAATTAATTCCCTACATACCAACACCAAAAATTAGAACTCAAAGAATTAAACTGAAATGAAAGAAATTTAAAAACAAGTCTTGTTATACCTTTTAATAACCTGTTAAGCTTATCCATTTTATCAGGCATCTAGATAATATTCTTCTGAATTTTATATAATCTTCTACTTCTGAAGTAATAAACTACTGTATTTTTTGCAAGTTATAGTTTGGCTTTTACCTTTGCTGTTGCATTAGCTCTAACTTCTGGGCTACTGCTGATATCCACAGTTTCATATACATGTTCATACACCTTTAGAAACAAAACAGTTTCAGTATAAGTAAGGCAGATATTTTCCTGCTTAGGTAATGTAACAAAGTATCAGGTGCAACTCAAAACTGTGTAAATTAAAAGTACAGAATTCTAATGTATTCACAACATATTCTGATTCACAACAAGGACAGGCAATCTTACTTTATATGTAGAAACAAATCTCTCAGCATCTTTATTGCTCAGTTTCAACCTAAGTCTTCCCTCCTTTCACAGTATTCAGACTTCACCAGGACTTTGGAAATGCTTATGGCTAGGCTTGCACGCCTGACTCGAGGCATGCAGACTGTTTTCTCTTGCATGATTCAAGCCGGAACCCTTCAATAAGGGTGCAAGCAAAAACACTGAAAGGCAACCCTTCAAGGCTTTGCTGACAACCCATCCCTCCCTGCAAACTCCCAAATTTTCCTTCAACGTTAGCAACTGTTTGAATATCTTAAGAAAAAATAGGATTGAAAACCCAGAGACAATAAGCATACTAATACTAAGGAGGTGCTTGCACATCTTCTCATCTCCTTGCCAACCATTTGTACTTGCTAAGCATTAAGTACAGCATCCTCAACAGGATGAAAACATCAAGACAACACCCGTGTCTACAAACAGATTTTTAAAAATCATTCCAGCTGATATCATCACTATTAACATAAACAACAGCAATAGCAAGGCACATCCCATCACCTAAGTCTCCAAAAGAATACCTGGAATGAAGATGAGGTGGCACAAAACTCCACCTAAAAATGACATGGATTTGGCTTAAAAATAACATAAGCAATTGGTACTTTGTCTATTCTTACATACCAACTGGGTAACATCCAGTTAGCTGACATTATGGACAGACTCAAAATAACCTTTAAGAAGTGATTTGCTACTAAGCCATTATTTTATACACCTATGGTGTCCCAAATTATTTTATTTTGAAATTACTTAAAAATAAGGCTTGTTCTATTAAGCTCTGTAAATTAAATATGGCTTTATAAAGTTCAAAATCAGCTTACTTCACTGGGCACAAAAAGGATAAAGAAAATCATACTTGTCTTTAACTGAAGGTAACTGCTTACATCAAGCTAACTTACCTCTCTTACAGCATTACAGAATTCACTTTGAAGGACCCTTTGCAATGCCTGTAGCTTTTGTGGTGGCACTTCTCCACTTCTCTGTAATTTTTCCAGCAATTCAATTGCTCTGCAGATGTCTGCAAAAAAAAAATGAAGCACTAGTAATGAGGAATGCCTGAAGAATACTTGAGGGTTGTTCTGTTGTTTGGTTTGGTTTTTTTTTAATTAAGTTAATGGAGCAGTCTGTGTGTATGCACTTGCATACACTTTAAAACTATGCGTTTAGTTTTGTTTCCCATAAAACTATGTATTTACAAAAAGCTACAATAAAAGTCTGTACTTTCAGCCTGTTACAAATCAACCATAGCAACAACCCTGTAACATATCTGGAGCTATCACTGACAAATGCATATTGCAAAGACAATCCAATTTTTCCTCAAAGGACTGAAATATTAGTAGTGTACTAAAGCACCAGTAGTGTATACTTTATAATACTCTATGGAAGGCATTTTGTTAACAGCAGCTATAATATTATCAAATATGCTAACATCCTTTTTATATTAAAAAATTAGTTCAGTAAGGTATACTCAATACTTCCCATAGAAGAGGGCTGAGAACTATCTGGCCTATTTCTTTTCCCTCCTCAAGTGCTTATAAAACCAACAGAACTCCTTTTGATATTCTCAGCTGAGAGATTATCTCCATGGTCTAGAACCCTGAACCCCAAACCCGTTTCAGTTCCTTGAAATTTGTTTTTAAGAGTTCACATTGTCCATTTTCTCATAAATGCTCCTTTGTGAAACTGAACTCCATTAAGGATTTGATTCCAGACCAGTATGACTCAATGTGACGTTCTCTTGGCAGCACCATAAGAGTAGAATACACTCATATCCTTCACCTGTATTTCCAAACTGTTATATTAGTGATTATTCTGAAACATAGAAGTTCTTGAACAGAACTAGAACAGTCTCTTAGAAAAGCCAATAGAAAGGATTCCTTTCATTATCAAAAAGACAAATAAGCAGTGATTAATCTACCATATAAAATAATGCACAGATCATTTTAGAACAGGATGAAGTCTGGGACACTGCTATGTCCCAAATGCATTACTTCTTTTTTTCTGTAATTAAACTCTAGGTACTCATTTTTCATGTGCATGCACATCTACTCAATGGTATCACGTCAGCAGAGAGGACATGCAATAGCCATGACTTCTAAAATATGAGTGTAAAAAGAGAGCACTTATATAACAGGATGAAAAGGTAGTGGGGTGCACATTCTGAAATTAGGGTGAAGTGCACAGGCAAGACACAGCCCATGGCAATGTTCCATCCACTCCCATCAATTATCAGACACATCTTAAAAACTCCTAGATTGAGACCAGGTCATGCAGTTGATTAAATAAGGTATACCTTAACCACACAGACTGGTCATCCATGGACTGGAAACAAATCCTTTGTGGGAAAACACTCAAGTACTACAGCTGTAAGACTCAAATTATTTCTAATGATAGTTAACATTTCCATGTGCCATGAGAACTTGGTGTTTTCTGGCAAGCATTTCCAAGCTTTACAAGCACCAGTTATCTAAAGCAAAGCAATATCAAAACCTAAATTATTCACTAATAATCCCATGTTCTACAGAGAACACATTTTACACAGGCATGCATATTTACTATTTGTGTTACTGCAAAATGAAAAAAAACCCACACTTTTACAGCTTATTTCCTAATACATATTTTGTATTTCATTTAAAATCCAAAATAGTTGGTGAAATTAAAGACATTCTGGACGATGCAAAATCACAGTTCTCAGTAACCCCTATGTTCAGCAACAGCAGTACTGATTCATGTAGTACTTATTTCATGAAGCAGCCCACTGATCAACTTGAAGTAGTATGGTCAAGTGGCAATCACAGCATCTCCAATCCAACAACACTCCACATATTAATGAGAAATGTCTAGCAAATCTATAAATTACAACACTGCTATCATTTAAAAACTTGCAGATCTTTGATTATTATATGCACATAAAGACTACAGTTCCACATAGCTGTTCTTGAGCCTATGGTGGATGAACCACGTTAAGATGTAAGGTGTACAAACTTGTTATCAGTTTGATTAGGATTCACAAGAAATTTTAAATCATGACAGCAATGTATTGATACAGGGAGTAGGTGTAGAAATGAAGACACCAGAATTCCATGTGATAGTTTTTATTTTTTTAACCTTCATGTTTTGTCATTAAATTAGATATGCTTCCTACCTGAATCTCTTAACAGACAAAACATTTAATGACACAGCACTTTTTACCCTAAGGTAAAATTGGTTTCTTTGGGAACCAACTGTGACTTTCATTAACTAGACTAAGAACACAAAATCAGCTCTTCAAAAAGTGATTAGGATACACTGAACTGGATTCATTTTAGATGAAACCAAAGCAGCACTTTAATAAAAAAGTGTTTTCAGATCAAAGGACCAAACTATTGGTACAAAGTAAAAACCCAAAGCAGTCAGACACGGCACGAAAGTTAGATCCTCAGTACTCAGTAAATCTTTTATCACACGACACTTTTTACTCAGGTAGACAGGGAAAATAGATCCCATCAGCAGGACACTTCGTTCCCAGTAGTTGTTTTGTTGTGTGCTATTGAGAGGATCCCATTATGCCAATGTGGAAGTGCAATCGAGCACAACTTTCTTCTACTGAACTGCACTGCACACCACAAGTCAAAAAGCTGAATATTCAATCTATCCCAGCAATATTGCTTTAGGAAAAGAGTTCTGCTAGGAATAAGGGGCAAAACACACCTTTCATTTTTCAAGAAAAGCTTGTTGACTACTGTGTCAAATTACACAAATTACTGAATAAATTACTGATGTAATTTGCTTCCTCCTGAGTTACTAGTTGGAATATGATTAGCTGAAAGCTGTCTTCCTCATAATATAAACACTATAGCTTAGCGAACTGTTCAGCACCAGAGACCAAAATGAATAGTACAGAAGTGTTCCAATGATGGATTTCAATGAGGATCGATGCAGATGTAACTCCAGAGGTGGACAATTAAAAAACCCAAACCATAAAACTAACTGTAAAAATGAATCCATACATAACGGAAAAATTACTTTTCACCTTTTCTTCTTTTTTATACCAAATTGCCTGTTCTTCACAAATCATTTTTTGTGATCATGGATACTAGAGTGAAATCTTGAAAAAAAGAAACATTTAAACGAAAAGAATGTTGGGGGAAAAAGTCAGCAAGATGCTACCACTCCAAGTATGTGTGACCAAAACACAGAAGGGGAAAAAATGCAGCATCCTCACGCATACTCCTGATTAACCACGTCCACTGCTTGTGTTCAAGTACTCTAGATTCCTAAGCTGTATGTAGAGGTAGCACACGCCACCACTGAACTGTAAGAATATCTGAAATGTTAACTGTTGTTTCATTCCTGCCCTTCAGTGAACTTGGGTGGTGGTATTTGCAATGCAGCTTGGAGGAGAAAAGACACAAGAATTTCCAATTGCCTTGATGGTAAGCATAAAGTAACAATTTGAAATCAGCTCATTTTCTACACTATTCTCTTTTCTTATGCTATATGCCAACTACATTAGTGACATTCACTTTCAAGCTAATTATGACTCATCATCAGGTTTTGTGCAGTCAACCCCACACAATTAAGAGTTACTTATTTCTGTAAATAAGGCTCTGGCTTTTGGAGATCCATTATAAGGTGCTCTCTTTCTCTTCTTTTCTTAAAAAGACCAATATGCCTAAAGACCAAATAGCTCCTTTGTTTCATAGATCCCTAAGTAACTTTGCAGATTTGTCTGTTTTCATGGACAGAGCGTAGTGGCAGGGTAATGAGGTGAAGGATAAGATCTGAGTCTTAAGCCTGCAGACCTTCCAAGCGAAACTAATCCACTGCTGAAGCAGCTGCCCCAATTAACAAGCTTTGGAGTAGAAAGTAGATGAGCTGCAGAATGTGAAGCAAAGACCTTACATAACTCACTATTTACAGGCCAACTCACACATTACAAGTGGTTCCCTTGTGGAATGGGAAGCAGGGCTAGCAAAAAAAGAATAACTGAGTTCTTCAGTAGGTAATGCAATAGTACCAGAAAAATGAAGTGGGTATGTACAGTGTGTTACACGCCTACAAAAATATATCTAGCACCCTGAGTAAAAGTGGTGGTCCTAGTGGGAATGGTAGTGGAAAAAGTCAGATCATTCAATCACCTATACTTGACCTACTTGTTCCTCTTTTCAGAAACACGATTTCTAATTATCAGTACTCATTTCCCATGTAAATTTTATTTTCCAATCCCTACTGTCCTAAATACATACCAATAAACCCATCATCTATATTGTTATATAAGCATCTGTGAACCTTAGACAGAACTAGATAATCACATTGAAGCATATTTATAACTGTTTCTTAAAAACTGTGGATAAGCGCCAGAAACTACTACACCAAAATACCCAACTAGGTTTTATATTTCATCTGTTTTGCTCCTAATTTCAGTTACACTGCATGTATTAGCAATACAAATTAAGACTACATACTGGAAAAACGGGGTGAAAACATAAACATGAGAGGGTAATAGAGGACAATCATGAACAAGCATAGGGGACCCCTTCATGTGTCAACCATCGTCTATAAAAGAAGTAAATTATTACTATTATTAGCACACAACTAACAGACTGGACTTAGAATTCCAAGAATTCTGCTATGTTCAAGATGAAGTTTTCCCACGAGAGAAACAGAAACCGAGATATGGCAGGCTGACTAAGAGCTGGCTGAAGCGTTAACAGCAGTGAAGGCAGAGCAAACGCAGCGACAGAAGACCTTATGCGAGCGCACCCATGGAAACTCAGCCGCAATACTGAAACGCGAGAAAAACCTCCAGGAGCTATATAAAGCAAAGCCGAAGAGGTCGGTCCCACCGACACGCTTGAGAGAGCCAGAAGCGACGGAAACCTATTCAAATCAGATCAGCTGCTCAAATCAGCTGCGGCTGCGCCCGGCGGAGAGGAGTGGCTCAGCTCCTGCGGCAGGCCGGGAGGGCGGCACAGCTTCTGCTGCCGCTGCCGCCGCCGCCCCGCGGCCTCGGGCCGGGCCGGGCCGGGGAACGGGGGCGGCCGGCCGGAGGCTCGGGACAGGCTGCGGCTGCATGACGGGGGCCGGGCCGGGCCAGGGGCTCCACCGCCGCCGCCCACTCGCAGCACAGAGCGGCAGCAGCGCCCGTCCGTGCCGCGGCCTCGCTCACCTCGCTCCAGCCGCACCGGCTCTCCCAGCGCCGCCATCTCGTCCAGCCCGGCCCGGCGGAAGTGACGGCGCTGCCGGAAGAGCGCGGGGCGAGGCTGTGCGCCGCCACCGCGGGGGCGGCACCGGCAGCGTACCTCATGAGTGGCGAGCCAGCCCCTGCTTCTCAGCCTGGCTGTCCACAGCAGGGCTGACAGTGAAGGCCGGCAGCGAGTCCTTGCGGACGCCGGCAGCTGCCGGACTACCCGCCAGCGTACCGGGACGTTATTCCTCTGGACTGTGTGATGCCCATATCCTGATGGGAATGTCAGTAGAAAAATGTCCTCTCCGATCCTTTCGCGTGACTGAGGAGTATTTACACGCTAAAAACACCACACTGCGAGGGCAGATCTTCCTGTGCAATCGGTGTGCTCCTGGAGGTGGGATATATCCGTATGTTAAATATGTAAATAATGTTAAATATACATAGATATACCTACTCATATAGAGAGAAATGTTGTCTACCTAGACTTAAGCAAGGTTTTTGACACTGTGTGGAATACCC
Source organism: Cettia cetti (assembly GCA_013401135.1). NCBI lineage: Eukaryota > Metazoa > Chordata > Aves > Passeriformes > Sylviidae > Cettia > Cettia cetti. Next base: position 15,957 of record VZUI01066776.1, on the reverse strand, counting down.
AGTGGAAACAAAAGAGTCCTGCAACTTCATGCAAATAAGGGAGGAGAGACCCCTATACGCCCTAGGTCCACTAGGTCTCTCTCCATTAAAGTTACAGGGCTCCTCTGTCTCCTTTGTGGACACTGGCTTTTCACAGCATGATTCCCTGTAGAACAATGTCTCCCATGATATCCTCGTAGGTAAGCTCAGGAAATCTGGGTTAGAGGAATGTACGGTGAGGCAGATCAAGAGCTGGCTGAAGGGCAGAGCTCAGGGGGTTGCATTTGGTGGAATAGAATCCAGTTGGAGGCCTGTGCTCTGGGGCGTTCCCCAGGGATCAGTTCTGGGTCCAGTCAGCCTGTTTATCAACAGCCTGGATGAAGGGATAGAATGCACCCTAAGCAAGTTTGCTGATGATACAAAACTGGGGGGGGTGGCTGATACACCTGAAGGCTGTGCTCCCATTCAGGGGGACCTTGATAGGCTGAAGAGTTGGGCAGAGAGAAGCCTTACGAAGCAAGTTTAGGGATCTGGAGCATCTGTTATGAGGAGAGACTGGGAGCTGGCCCCGTTAAGCCTAAGACTGAGAGGTGATCTCATCAATGCATATGAATATGCAGGTGTTAAGAGAATGGTGCCAGATTTTTCAGTGGTGCCCAGTTACTTGACAAGGAACAATGACCATAATCTAAAACACAAAAAGTTCCACCTCAACATGAGGAGGAACTTCTTTATGTTAAGGGTGACAGAGCACTGCAACAGACTGCCCAGGGAAGTTGTGGAGTCTCCTTCTGGAGACATTCAAAAGCCACTTGGAAAAGTTCCTATGTAACCTATTCGAGGTTATCGTGTTCTGGTACAGGGCTTGGACTGGATGATCCCCAGTTGTCCCTTCCAACTACAACTATTCTGTTATTCTGTGATTATTGTACTTTATGTTTTGCATTATATATTATGGTTTTGTATTATATAATAAATATGAGAATATATATAAGTAATATAAAATTAACTAATATATGGTGAACAGTATATATAATGTATAATATATACATTATATGTATACATTTACATATAAATATTGTTCTCCCTGTGTGAAATGTGAGACGTGCTTTATATTTCCTGTTTGGCACCAGTTTGATCTCTTTGTGGGGCTAATGTATTGAATTTACCATCTGTATTAAATCACTGCAAGTACAAGCATGACATACTTACTGTGTGAATTTCTTTTGGAAAAGAGTAGACTACTTCAGAACATGTATTTATATGCTCTTAATTTATTCTGAGAGTATAACTCTTCCCATTTGGCATTGATTTAGTCTGCATTTTGTATTTTTTGCTTTGAAAGAGAATAGTTCTCAACAGGTCTCAAAGTGTCCGCCAATGTGGCAGTGATGTACTCCTTTCTGTGATTTATTTTAATGTCAGTTTGTCTCAGTTTGAGGGCTGCTGCATGTGCATTTCAATGAAAAGGTCATACAAATGGAATTTTGCAGGTGAACAAAATTAAATCCTCGTAGACTGGTTTCCAACAAGAAAAAGTGTTTTAGCAGCCGGAATTGTAGAATGCTTCTGGAATAAAATCCAGATGTTTCTGCAGGAGCTACCATTCTGTTAGAAGTGATTGAAATTTTAAATAACCTGCTCAGACTTTGGACAGGTTAGCCTATGGAGAAAAATGAGAGTGTTCAGCAATATTTCTTAAATCCTACAACTTTTCTAAAGGACACATATAAAACTATAAGTTTAAACATATTTTTAAAGTGCCATTATTCTGACTTCAGTAAGGGCTAAATATTCAGAAGTTAAGGTGGCTGCTTTAAATTTCCTGTAGAGCCAGTGAACTGGACAATGACATTACAAGAATAAGAAAATCTGAAAAGCAAATTTTAAGGAGTGCTGCCACTGTCTACTTGATAGCACTCTCCAGCTGAAACCATATCACTCCAGCAATTTGCACTGATTTATACGTGCAGAAAAAAACCCAGCAAAACAAACCAAAAAAAATCCCAAGCCAGAACAAAGTTTGGGTTTCTAGGTTGTGATCTGTGAAGAGTATTGATAATGTAATAGCTAGCAGGAGACAGGCTTCAAATTCCAGTTGAAGAAGTGGAATGCCAGTGTAGGAACACAATGGAGGGAAGAAAAATAGGGCTACAGGTTATACAGAAAAAGAAGAAGCCATACATACCCACTTGCTTTTTCCTTTCTGAGGTAACATTTAAGCACACAGCTGCATTTTTACAGGACTGCCTGATTTTTGCAGCAGTGTCTTAAGTTACAAAGGCATTGCTATGGCAGAAGTATTTTCATGTGTTTTTTATCTTTAAATTTTAAAAATGTACTTAAAGAAATAGCCACAGTGTAAGTTACAAGTTTGTCTTGACACACCAGAAGAGAATAAACTGCTGAGTCTATATCATGCGGTATTTTTCTTAAGAAAAAATCAATCCATAAATGGATGCTGACAGATGAAGTATTAACATGACAAATTCTTTGTGCCAATTTATCCCTACCCTGGCAAGTGTTTGGAGGGAAAAAAGGTCTCAGAAGTGATTCCCAAAGAGTGAGGGATGCAGCTCTTGAATTAGGAGGTAAATAGCTTTGTATTTGCACACTACTGGCGGAGAAACATGAAAGAGCTAAGCATTAAGCTTTAATTGATGTATTTTGCTAACGATAATGAAATTATTGATTTAGACCCTTTTGTCTGTCTCACTCAAGTTAGTGATATTTTTACCAGTGTTATTTTACTTGTATGTTTTTTGATGAATGTGAGGGGTTCGATTTGTTTCTTTTTTACTATAGAAATTTTTTCCCCATAAGTTGCTAGGAAACTAACTACTGGGTACTTATTGGTACTTAAGCAAAAACCAAAAGAAGTTTGTTATTTTGTTTGGCCAGAGGAGAGGAGTGTAGCACCTGGTTACACTTCTTTTGTCCCTGAGTTTTCTCTGGAGGGGGAAGATCCCACGAGTTTTGAAGGCAGGTAAAGGACGGGGCTGGGGGCAGCTGCGCTTTCTCACTCTCGGCATTGGAAGGAACACGGTCAAGATGTTGCTTTCTGCGGGAAGAACTCACTCTCATCACGCGAGCCTAGTCCCTAGGGATCTACCACCATCTGCTCATGTGTCCAGGAATTCTGAGCTCACCTTCTCCTGCCCTGCTGGAGCTGGGCCGGCGCTGTCCCGCCCCGCTGCTTCTCCGGCTGCTCTGGGGCTTTCCCCGCTGTAGCCCCGCACCCCTGCCCTGCTGGGACGTCCCGCAGTTCCAGCTACCACCGCGGAGATTTGGATACATCTCATCCATTCCTGCCATTCCAGTTTGATGCTCCTCAGACTCCTGCAGGGGCACCGGGTGTAAACTGCTCCCGGGGTTTTGTGAAGCAAAGCCTCTCCTCCATCCCTTTCCGTCTCGGCCGAGAAGGCTATCACGAGGTTCCTGGTTCTGTCGTATTGTTAATGCTGTAGTTGTTGTTTTGCTTGCCTTGTTACACATACTAGTAAAGAACTCTTATTCCTATCCCCATAACTTTGCCTCAGAGCCCCTTAATTTCAAGATTATAGTAATTCGGAGGGAAGGGATTTACATTCTTCATTTCAAGGGAGGCTCCGGCTTTCCCTGGCAGACACCTGTCTTTCAGTCCAAGACAATGAATTAGCTTAGGTGTTACCAGCTGCACTTTAATGTCACACGAAATACTGGTGCTACATGCTATAGGATACATCAGTAGGACTTCTGGCTGACACTCCAGAGTCATTGCTGAAGGACTATCAGGAATCAAGTGATATAGCCTATGTTGTCATTGGAAAATAGTTGCATTCCCAGTTCAAGAGAAAGTGGAAATCAGTTTGAAGTGTAAAGTAATTTAAAATGAGGGTATAGTTTGCTTTAGGTGAGAAGTCTTGGTGTGTAAGAAGTTAATCCATAACTAAGATGATGAGCTTTCTTTATAGATTAATTTGCAAGGTTTTAATATTTTTATGATAGTGTCTTACCAGGCAGCCAAAAATGTGGCCCTTTTTTTCCAAATGTTAGACACAGGTGAATGCAAACATGACAGGATATCATCTATTATTACGTACGCAAAATCCACATAGAAAAATGCTTCAAGAAACTTTGTTCACTTTCCTTCAGGCTTTTCCTCGAGTACAAGATCTATACTCAAGCTTTTCATGAGAAAGAGACACTCTTTAAAGATGTGCAAGCAGTCATTCTCACAAACCTCTCTCCTATGAACACCATTGTCATCATCACCATCATCCTATGAGAAGAATAAGAATATCAGGAAGAAAATCACATGAATTTTGACTAGCTTTGTCCCATATAATTTTATCAGTGTATAAACTTTTGTCTTAATTCTATTGGAAACTAGAACTTCCCCTCTCTTTGGACCTATATATGTGTTTTGCTGTATATTCTTGTATTAACAGAACTAATCCATAGTGGTCTTGAAGCTAGCTAGTATTTTCCTTCACATCCATCTGGCGTTAATTTAGTTGCAAGGACAGTCTATAAGATTATTTAGTTGCTAAAGAACACATTGGAACACAGTTCTTTAAAATTTCATAATTCCAATAAGAACTTTAGAGATGTAACATTGCTAATCAATGTATTACTTTAATGCACAGATAGTACAAATCACACCCTGCAGCATTTACTTACATATGTGTTTTCACATGCATTCAAAGTGCTTTCAACATTTTAAGGCAAGTATTAAGTCCAAAAGGCATTTTATTTATGTTATTACTTAAATAATTACCCAGCTAATTGCTGTAGAAGATATGTATGTGCCCAGGTACTTCTCGGGAGGAAATGGCAATTTTGTAACACATTACACCAATGTGGAAAAAAAATTTGACTAGTAATGGGTATCAGAATATGTGCTTATAAAAATTGCAGAGGTCTCTTTACTGTCCATGAAGAACAATGTCTCCTCAGAAAACCTGAAAGACTCAATTAACCATGATACGACTTTTATTTATGATTCATGTCAGAGAAGAGAATTTTTAGGTTATCAAGACATCTCTTTTTCTCAGTACTATGATGTTGGTAGAATTTTATTGCATTAATACAGCTGAATTTAATCTCTTGGAATCATTAACTGTTGAATTAGTATTTTCTATTTTAGCAATACTTTGAGTCACTGACCTAGTCCAGGGTGAGTTTCGTGATCTGCCACACACTGTGATTGATTGCTGTTGTCCCTGTCAAAGTTCAAGTGTTTGTATCTATAGGACTTGGTACCTTTTTGGTGATGCAGAGCCCCTATAGATTACCTCTAGCACAGCTAATTTTCTCAGGTGCTGGATACCTTTTCTCCATGGCATTCCACCTACTTCGGCACACTACTAGATAATCTTTGAGAGGATGCCTTTCCCTCACACTTGACAGAACTCACCTCCAGAGGCTGAGAGTTTCTGTCCTCTCCCCAATCCCCCTGTCAATGACAGGGATCCCAGCTGCTTGGCTACCATCTACTTTCATATTTTAGGTTGCAATATCCCAGCACTGGAGCAGCCAGGTCACCAGGGTCTCATGTGACTGGCAGCTGAAATATTCTTGCATATTTTGGAGTTCACCTAGAGATAGGAGTCAGAATTATTCCTGGGTCTGCCTTTTCTGAGGGCCTTGTTTCCTCTTCATCCCCCACACAGCAAACTAGTCTTTGATTTGTCTTTATAGGTGCGACTGCTACTAGCAGAGGTTGTTCCTGTGGTTCAGATGCAGTTTGAACGGCCATGGTGCCTGTTGCTTTGTGGAATCCATTTAACCTCTCAGGAGAATTCTCAGGGTCCTGTCCTGGAAAGATACCATAGAGGTTTCCCTGCCTAGGCTAAAAGAAAAAGTCCCCCATGGTGCTTTGCAGCACTATTGTCCCTCTACCTTAGATTGCATCCCCCATTGGCCAGTTTACCCAGCCCACCCCAATTGTTCATCCCTCATCCTCCCCACAGGTCACTGCCCTTTGCCCTGCCCCTTGTACTGCCCCCATGCCCTCAGACTATTGGTTCCTGACCTCTGTTTAGGCCTGTGCAGACTGCATGGCCAAGCCTTTTGTCCCTGATGCATTTGGTGTTCTAGAATAAACCTTTGCTGGAACATATCATACAAAAGGCCCCTCTTGCCTCTCTTTACTGAGCTAGCTGTGGGGTGTGTAATGTGTGGACCTGACTCCTTTGCCTGAATCCTCCCCAAGCAGCTTTTCCACAGGAGATGCTTATTGGGAAATAGGTAGCAGCTCCAACATCTAAAATCATACTGCTATATTGCTCTGCTTTTCTCCTCCTCCCTGAGAATGCTCTCCAGTATCAGACAGTGTCTGATAAATAGTAGCCAGGGCTCAGCACCTTGCATAACTTTGCACCTCTCTGGAACTGCCACAAAATTTTTGCTTCATATATTTTATCATTTTAAGAGGATCCTAAAAGTTCAAGGGTGAACTTTCAAACCATTGGAGCAGAACAATCCTTCAAAAGATGACCCATTTTCTCCCACATTCCATGCTACTCATGGGGCAGATCTCCCTGGAAATCTCTTTCATGACTCTAAACATTGTGCAGACCCCACTGAGGAGACCTAGAATATTTAGGAACAAGAATATGCTTTCCTTAACATCCGAAGGGAATTCAAGTCTCAAAAGCCTGTAACAGGCCTGAAGGAGGAAAAGGGGTAAAAGGCTGGGGAAAATCATCCTCCCCTGTTCCCTGCATGGACTGGATGTGATTATTAATGGATTCCCAAAGGTAATGCCTGAGGTAAGGGTAGGAGAAGAGCACTGCATTCACATCCCGAAATACCCATTGTGATTGACCCAGAGGCCCCGTGCATCTTTGGCATAGATTATCTGAAGAGAGAGTATTAAAGGACCTAGAAGGGCATTGCTGGGCTTTTGGGATAGCTGCTGTGTAGACAGAGGAAATTAGACAACTGAATCAATACCTTGCATGGTGTCTCAGAGGGCCTGTCTGCTGTGAGATTGTTGGTGGTCGAAGAACAACAGGTGCCAATTGCTGCCACAGCACTGCACCAACCGGGACTCTGGAACCCCCACCGGAGATTTTTCATGAACTGGAGAGCCAGGAAGTGTGTGGAAAGATGGCTGGGGATAAAGTTAAAGGAAACTGGAAAGTTATATTCATATCCTAACAGGAGTGTTGGTGGTTAGATTTGTTTCTTTTTTTTACTTATAGAATTTTTCCCCATAATTTGCTAGGAAACTAAGTACTGGGTACTTGTAGGTACTTAAGCAGAAGAACGGGGCCAAAGGAGAGCAGTTGTAGCACTGGACTACACTTTATTTTTGGTTCTGAGGGAGTTCCTTGGGTTGGGGGCAGCTGCTCGCTCTTGCTCTTGGCTTTTCAGAAAGAGGATGGCCAGGCTTCAGTCCTTTCCACAACACCTGCCACATCCCAGAATACAGTGGGATAGATGCCCCATTCTGAGCCCACAGCAACAGCATCAGTTCCTGCAGCTCCTGGGCCACTGCCACACAGGGATGTCAGCTGCAAGGGCTGTCCAGGGGCCGTGTGGGAGGGGTTACCTGAGGCCTGGAGTACCTGGAAGCCGCAGGAGCTCTTCAGCTCAGCCATGATCCCCTGGACTGGATCCCAGGGTGCTTACATATCATGAACATCTCCATCTGCCACCTCTGTGGCTGCCAGTGGCCAGTGGCCAGCCAGACAGCCACAGTGACCAGCAGCAGAACAAGCACAGACAGCAGTACACCACCATTGCTCATGGCTCCTGTATTATACACAGTATTTTAGATCATGAGGAATTCTGAGTATGGATCTCTTGGGTTTGAAAATGCAATGTCTGTATATATATAAATGAAACAATGAGAAGGGCTTGAAAAGCTAAGAAAAGAAAATCTGTTTGAAGGAACTAGGAACTTCGTCTATTCAGAGTTTTTTTCTCTCTCCTCTTACTGTAACATTCTACATCTGGGATCTGGAATGGTGTTTAAATCTGAGCTCATGGATGCCAGGTGCCGCCACTGCCGTCCAGGTAAAAAGGTGCACGTGCACGGTGTTTTTTGGCAGTCAGTGACTCCAGCCGGTGCTGCGGCTCGGCTGCCGCCGCCGGCAGCGGGAGCGGCCCTGCCCCCACCACGCCCGGTGCCGCCTCCCGGGAAGGAAGGGCCGCTGCCCCGCCAAGGGCACCATGGTGGTGGCGGAGCTCGGAGTGGACAGGCGGTGCTGGGAGCGGCTTGTAGAATCCCGGGTGCGGGTCCCGGTGGTGGCGGTGAAGCTGTGGGGAGCGCCTTATTGGAGTGGACTGGGCTTCCATGTTTGCTTTCAAGTGTTTCCTGGCCATGTGCATACTCAGGCATTAGTATCCACATTCTGCTGATACCCATGTCTCTGAGGGAGCTGGGAGACTTGTCCAAAGGAGTTCCCCCGTCTGCAGCCTGACAGCTCTCACAGAGGCTCTGGAGGGTCTTGCCAGAATTAAGAGAGGTGCGGAGATCTTCATCCTACTCTTGCATAGCGTGCTCCAGAGAGTGCCCTGGAGATGGGCACACCTGCCTTTGCTGCTGGAGGATCTTGTCCAACATCACACCGAGGGTCTTCTCCTGTGGCACTGCCAGAGCATCCTGGGAGCCATGGACTGGGAAATGGCAGATGCAGAATTGCTGCTGGGCCTCTGTCTCCTGGAAACACCTACTGGAATGGGCTAGGCCCCCATTTTTGCTTTCTGGCCTTCCCTGGGTAAGTGGATCCTCAGGGAAGAGTGGGTTCTACTTGTACCTACACGTCTGAAAGATCAGGGAGACCTGTCCAAAGGGGTTCCTCCATCTGCAGCCTGGCAGCTCACACAGAGGCTCTGGGAAGGATGGAAACTCTTGCCAGAAATAAGTGAGGTACAGAAATCTTCCTCATTCTGCTCCTGCACAGCCTGCTCCTGAGTGCTGTGGAGATGGGCAGACTTTGCAGCTGAGAAACTGCACAACTCCTGTCAGCCAAGAGAGTGGAGGAGAAGATGCACTGCTGCTCAGCCAACAACTGTGTCAAAATGACTCTCCTCAGATAAACTTGTTTCATTATAACGTAATTGTAATATTACCACACACCTCCATCCCAAAGATACCTGCCTCCAAGGTACAACCACCCCTTACTGGGCAAGCACACTATATTTCTTTTACTATAATCTTCACTCTTCCAGAGTGAAGTGAGAGAATTTCACACCAATCAGTAACATGGGTATGTATGACTAGAGTCGCTCAAGCTCTCCCTACATAAAGTATAAAACTAAGTTCAGAATGGGGAAAAGTTAGGTAAGACTCCATTGTAACTACTGGGATCTGTTGATGAGCTGAATCTGTCTTGTCCCCCATAGGAATGCCTCTTGGGTAAGAACTGTACTCTATGCACACTAAGTACTTTTACTGGGGATTAGAGCTTGTTTGTGTATAATTTTGAAAACATTTTTGCAGTCAGATACTATCACTGGCAATTCTTAAACCTTAACCTGTCACAGTTTTCTATTAATAAAAAATGTTATTCCATAAACTGTTAGTGTGAGTCCTTTATGGGTGTTGGCAGTCACTGGCTCATATTCACATACTTGAATGAAGTGGAAGACTCATTGAGGGGGTCATAAAGTGGGAATACCTGTTGTGGAGTCTCCCTTATGCTGTTGGCATGTGTTCCTAAATAAGTCAGTCAAACCACCTCCAACCTATTAGGACTGTTCAATGAAGGGGGGGACACTGACAGACTGGTCAGGCACAAGGCTCTTGGCTTTCCTAGGGCTCTGACGAACACTAAAGGTTGAGGAAACCTCCCTTTTCACATAACAGAGTGGTCAGCAAGACTCTCCCATGCTTTAAAATTCCTTTATTGCCAGTGCCCAAGTCCAGTGGAGAGTGGAGACTGATAGTAGACTGTTGTGGTGTGAATGAAGTCACAGCATCACTGATTGCTGCTGTTCTGGACATGCTGGAACTTCAGTACAAACTGGGGTTCAAGGAAGAAAAGTGGTGCCACACTGCTAATGTGTTTTTGTCCATTCCTCTGGCAGCAGAGTACAGGCCACAGTTTGCTTTCACCTGAAGAGGTGTCCAGTACACCTGGAAATGACTGACCCAGGGGTATGTGAGAAACGATGCTCACTCTTTAAATTTCAAAAGTTTATTAAACCCTAACAAAATACAACAAGAGGCTGAATAAGGGAAAAGGACAGTGTGCTGAGAGTTGGTGACCCAGCAGCTACGAGCTTGTTTACAAAATAGCTGCTCCACCTTTTATACCCCTAGAGATTCTTTGCTGTTCATTGGTGGAGGGTTCTTACTTTCTTGCAATTTGACCGGAGGTTAGGTATTGCCATGCCACGCCTCCTAGTAACAAGCCTTCGCTCCTCCCAAATGCCCCATGCCAGGGGCACAGGTACATGCCCTCCTGCCGCATGTCCGGACTACCAAGGCAATCCCTTGGCAACCATACGGAGGGGGAAAGGGGACTGTGGGGAGACCAGAGGACATCTAAACAACAAACCACAATAACATAACTGTGAAGTTTTTATCTTTTTTTCTTCATGTTAGAGCCAGGATACATACACGGGAGTTGCAGTTTTCATGTTTTGGACTCAGTGTTTATTAATTCTTATCCATATTACAGTCTCCTGAGTCATGAGTTCTAACTAGAAAGGCAGAAAATGGAGATGTTTCTAACCCTTTCCAAGGTTATTTAAGCATAAACTATCCAATAAGGAGATGACACCTATATTATTTATACTTTTAACCCAATAATTGACCACCCAAGGTCTGCAATGTGGACCTTTTTCACCCAATTAGAAAAAACCACCTGAAACCAAGAAGAAGAAGGTGAAGAAGAAGGACTTAGAATATGACTTAAATCCTCCATATTGCCCCATATATATTACTATATACTAAAACCTTAAATTCTAAGTTTTTCACCCTGTGAGATCACACACTTCTATTCAAACTACACACCCACAACTCCAGTGCTATAACTCAACTTTGGAAGCCTGTTTCATGGCCTCAAATCAAATGCAGTGCTTGCTTGAGGGTCAGTGTCTTTTAGCACAGAAAGTCTAAGATTCTCAGCTTCCAGAATTCCAACACATAACTATACAGCAATAAAACTTTCCTTGACATACACATAATATTCATCCCTTAATTGTGAGAGCCAACCATCACATTACCCATCTATAACAGGTAGAAACACAGTCCCACTATTTGCCATGGGCTGACCCAGACTGTACTGGAAAAGGCTGCAGAACACTTGCAATACATTGGTAACATCATTGATACCTTAAATAACCTAGAAATGAAATAACATACTTTTGAGACAATGTTATTATAGGAGGTATTGTAAAGACTGGTCTTTATTGGAGGCCTCCAAGGGGCATATTACTAGGGGATTACCTTCTTTGAGTATGCAGGGGAATATATGTTGGGGATTGGGGAGAGGCAACAGAGATAGATGACTACAAATAGATACAGGTCAGGCAATAGTAAAGTAAGGAGTTATCAACAAGCTGTCTGCCATTAATGATATTTGATTTGAAGCTGAAGAAGCTTAGCAGCCAAAACAGGCAAAACCACACAAACATGTCCTTGCAAGGGAAGATCAGTTCGTTTATAGAGGGGGTGATGACACGGATCTAAAATACCAAGAGACTGGATTTCCTGGTCCAGGTGCATGACCACTGTGCCTTTTTAAGGCTGCTGAGTTTTGCATCTTTTTTTGGCTCTGTTTATTCCCTGTCTGTTGTACAGTAGAATGGCTCTCCAAAGCAACAATCCCAATGTCACTATCACTAGCAAGTGACAATCCTTCCCCTTCCTATCAGCAGAGCAGAAGGTTCAATAATGACAAATCACATGCTTTCCTTCCTTCATCTTTACCACAGTTCTGAGAAACAAATTTTGACTTGGTATATCAGGTAGATCTTCAGGACTGACCTCTCAGGACTGCATTTTATTTCTACTTTTTTTTAATGATTTCAGAGCCTCTTGTCCTGCCATGACAACATTCAGTCCCAGTGTCCTCAAGCAAGTTTCCATCGCTTCCTCCAAGAAGTTTCCAACAACTAAGAATTACTTTATCTGCAAGTAGTTTGGCTTTTGCCAGGAAGCATGGCAGAGCAAGAATGGAAGCACCCATTAGGACAGGGACTTCTGCAAGGAATGGACACAAAGTCATTCAGTCTTACCCTTTTCATGAAATAGTAAAGAATTTACACTTTCCTTGTTCATTTTTTTTAATCCTCTACATAATACAATGTAACCATCTATGCCAAATTGTGTTTGCCATATTAAATGGTTTACCAGTTTCTATTTCTCCACATAGTGTCATCAGTATAAGCCAATAACATATAAATACCTTATTTTTTTGAAGTAGTCTTTCATCCCTCTTTAAGATGATCCTGAAATACAAGAGTGCATTGAATTTAATATTTTTTTACTCTTCAGAAAGATTTATGTGGATTTATCTTTCAAACTTGCCGTGTTGTCTGGTTTTGGCTCACGTGTGTATCTCAAAAAGACAAAACCTTGTTTCCTATTTATGTTATGCTTGTCAGAAAGTGCCTAGGAACTTCAGAGGTGCTGCAGTGAAGTGGATGTGAGAAGTCCTGCTTTTCTTCAAATGGCCTGCGATGCCCAGAGACCTCTCAGGAGCATTTCTCCTCCTGGGGAAAACTCCTTAGAAAGAGAAGCTTAATTTAAAAGATTTGATTAATGTTCAGCAACAATGTGCTTTGGATTATGGTTTAGATGTCTTGATGTTGCAGAGAGTCTAAATTAAAAAAAAAGGAAAAAGGCGAGTGTTGCGGGTAACCCAAAATGTTAATGTATTCTGTATCTATCTGTGCCCCAAATTCTTCCTGTCTCTGTAAGACCCGGTGCTGCAGCCAGTGCCAGGGCAGGGGGTACCCGTCCTTTTACAGCCTAAGCTGCCAAGCCGAGTTATCTTTTCCCTGATGGCTTTAGCTCAAGGCAGAGGCTCCATCTCATCAGAGGTTGTTTTGGGTAGGTTTTTCTGGGCTCTGGACGGTAGCAACTTGGAAAAGCTGCAGTCATTTTGTTTTGGAGTTTATTTTGCAAACTGTTGGCAGCACAAAAGTCGAGGCGGTCCCTGTGGCCGGTGTCCCGGTGTCAGCGCTGACAGACCAGTTCCTCCCCGCAGCGCAGGGGACAGCGGCAGAGCGTGGCTGGCGGCGGCAGGACGGGGCGGGCGGCAGCCGACCCTTCTCATCTGCCGCTGGAGCTGCTTCATGAGCCCTGCCTTCTCGGAAGGGTGCTGCCATCCTTTTCCCGTGTCTCCCGGACGACACGATTGCCAACGAAGGCCGCTGTTCTGGGGGGGGGGGGGGGGGGGGGGGGGGGGGTGGTGTGTGTGGGCAGGGAGGGAATTGCTGTCACCATTTCCCCTTTGTATTTCAGGCTACAAGGTTGGGATGTTGGTGGTCATTGTCTTGGGAAAGGGGGAAGTACACCACTGCTTTGGGTGGGCTTCTCTTTGTCCCTGGGGAGTTGATGAGATTTAGCAAATTTCTATCTAGTGAGTTATAAACTGTTTTGTTGTTGTTTGGATTTTTTGGTTTTTTTGGTTTTTTTTTTTTTTTTTTTTTTTTTTTTTTTTTTTTTTTTCTGTGTGTGTGTTTTCTTTTTTCCTCTTGCTGTTTCACGTGTTAGTAAACTGCTATTTTTTTCTCTCATATCTGCTTGTATTCCTTTTCTCCTTATTGGTGGAAAAGGATTGGTTAAAACAAAGGGAGAGAAATAATTTCAGAACATTCCCCTTAGATTGTCTTAAATTGAAACAGTGAGTTAGCTGGAAGAGCAGAGAAATTTTAATATTAAGCATAACTATAAAAGTGAGATTTATTGTTCTTACAGTGAAAATACACACCTTTTAAAGTGAGCACATGAATTTATCATTAAAACTCACCATACATTATAACTGTCACAATACTTTAACACAAGTGAAATATCCTGTCTCTGCAGGTTTTTTACAGAGTGGATGATGGATAAATCTGAGAGGAATAAGTGTCCATCAGTGGCTAGATCTTCAGTCCCTTGGGATGTGGTAAGGCAGTATGGACCCTTACTCAGCTTCAAAATATTCAGTGATAGACATTTTCTTGGTTTGTGTCCTCTTGTTGACAAAACAACTGGGGAAAATCCCTTCTGTTTAGAGAGCTAGTGAAGAACATCCTACCAGGTCCCAAAGTCTGAGATACTCCTCCTCACTTATCAAATGTGCTGGTAAGTGAGCACCACAAGAAGTCCTACTCCAAGCTAGCACCCACATGTCTGGGCACTATTATGCAGATTTCTTTAGACATACTGTTATTAAAGGTTACATAAGAAATTTCAAACATCAAGAGAAGGATTAAGAGGTTTGTTGTGCTTCAGGTGTAAAAGATTTTCTAGAAGAGGCAAAACTGGAAAATCCAGGTCCTAAACCTGACATTCCAGCCAGAGTCTAATGCGTTTAGAAGTGAATGCAAAGGAGCAGATTTGGTTGGAAAATTCCAGAATTACTACATTGGAAGAGACTGTCAAGATTCATCAAGTCCAACCTGTGCCCTAACGCATCAACTAAACCATGGCACCAAGTATCCAGTCTTTCTTTAAACACATCCAGGGATGGTGACTCCACCACCTCCCCAGGCAGACCATTCTAATACTTTATCACACTTTCTGTAAAAAACTTTTTCCTAATATCCAACCTATATCTCCCTTGGCGCAGCTTAAGACTGTCCTCTTGTTCTGTCAGTTGCTGCCTGAAGGAGACCAACCCCACCTGATACAACCATCTTTCAGGAAGTTGTAGAGAGTGATAAGGTCACCTCTGAGTCTCCTTTTCTCCAGGCTAAACAACCCCAGCTCCCTCAGTCATTCCTCATAGGCTAGTGTTCCAAGCCCCTCACCAGCCTTGTTGCCGTCCTCTGGACATGTTCAAGCATCAAAATGTCCTTTCTAAACTGAGGGACCCAGAACTGGACACAGCACTCAAGGTGTGGCCTCACCAGTGCCAAGTACAGGGGAAGAATGACCTCCCTGCTCCTGCTGGCCACACCATTCCTGATACAGGCCAGGAGCCATTGGCCTTCTTGGCCACCAGAGAACACCGCTGGCTCATGTTCAGCTGCTGTCACCAGCACCCCCAGGTCCCTTTCTGCCTGGGCACTGTCCAGCCACACCATCCCCAGCCCATAATGCTGCAGGGGTTATTGTGGCAAAAATGCAGGACTCAGTAAACTTCATCCTATTGGACTCTGCCCATCCATCCAATTGTTCCAGGTCTCTTTGTAGAGCCCTTCTACCTTCCAACAGATTGACACACACTCCCAGCTTAGTGTCATCTGCAAATTTACTAATGAAAGACTTAATAGAGATATTGAACAGAGCTGGCCCCAGCACAGATCCCTGAGGGACACCACTGGTGCCTGGCTGCCAGCTGGATGCAGTTCCCCACCACTCTCTGGGCCCGGCCATGCAGCCAGTTCCTAACCCAGCAATGAGTGTTCCTGTCCAAGCCATGGGCTGCCAGCTTTTCTAGGAGTATGCTGTGGGAGACAGTGTTGAAGTCCAAACAGACAACATCCACAGCCTTTCCTGCATCTGTGGGGATGCAGAATTTGTTTTATAGGTTTTAGATATAAGTTTAGGATTTTTATTATAACTTTTGTGTAGTTTTAGTTATCCTGGTGTGGGCCCCATACCTTGGAATTTGTTACTATCATAGTTTGATAAGGGTTTCTATGACTACTTTGGTCTCTGCCCAGAGACTGTTCCCCATTGGTTCTTTTATGTATTCTTTTTTCCTTTGTCCATCATGGAATTTACCTCCAAGGTCAAGTTGCCCTCGGAGAAGATTTAGCCAGCCGCTGCCACAGTGTCTGTTAAGACCACTCCCAAGTTACCTTTGATTTGCTAGTGTTTAGGTAATTTTGTTGGCATTTGTTTCTGTACAATTTACTATTGGTTGTAAACTTGTATCC
>VZUI01066771.1:0-19647 GCA_013401135.1 Cettia cetti | reverse complement strand
CCTCCCCTTCCCTCCCCTCCCCTTCCCTCCCTTCTTTCTTTCCTCTCTTTTCCTTTTTTTCACCCCTTGGAAATTCTTTTTCAACTGTTGGAGAAGTTGCAGCAGGTAATAAATTCTGATTGACTTAAGATTTGACTTTCAGTTAATATTTGTATTTCATTTCAACCAGGAAACAAAACCAAATCAAACAAAACAAATCCATCACACTGAAAGAGGAAAATTCCAAAATAAGTCAGGCTGATCCAGACATGTAATGTTTACATGTATATGACATTCCAAAGTGAATGTAGTCCATTATGTTTTGGCAATTCTTAAGTTAACTTTTTAATTTGTTTAGTCATATCTAGAAGACTTATAGATGCAGATTTAAAATAAGGCTGTCACTTGGAAATGTTGCTTACAAGTAACAAGAATTTAACATGAATTTTTAAAGAATATATCAGTTAAACTATATTTACAGTTTCATTGTTGTGTTCCACTGAAAATACTTTACCAGAATAACACAGCCTAATGTCAAACCCAGGTTTTAAGCCTCCATTCATAGAGAACAATGGCAGCTTGCTGCAGCATCATGACTGTGTTGACTGATCGGATGTGTACTGTTAAATGCACCATTTTGTCTGCAGTCCCAGTGAGCAAGAAACCAATACCCACTTTAATTTTACAGAGGCAAATTAAGAGTCAAGTGTCTTGATTACAGTGCAGCTGTCGTAAAAACTGAGAAAGAAAACAGAAGTGAAAGTATCTTCAAATCACATCCATATTGGCATCTCACAACTGCAGCTTGATTGTATTGTTAATTAATTCTCTAAATGCACAATAAGCCAAAGAGACAATTTATAAAGCATACTTGTCATTTAATTAGTAAATTAACTTTTTATCTCAAACATTTTTCCATTTAATTAGTGGATACTGAAGGCCAAGATAGCACCAGCTGGAGTTTCTAGAATGAAAAAAAAAAATTCATTTATCTAGTCAACAACTTTTAGCAGAGTGATCTGTGGGTTGTCTTCTGTCTCGTTACTTATGCTTTGCCATTATAAAACAGAATGTGGAAATAAAATTTTAGAGATGAGTTAATATTGAAATTCACAAGATCCAGTTTGTAATTATTCATGTCTTCAGTTTTTCTTAATTATACCCGACTTTTGTACTGCCATGTTACTCACATGAAGTCAATTAAATGTACAAGTGTTTCTTGGACCAGACCCTCTGTATAAATTAAGGAGATTTGGAAGTTGCTCTCTGAGAAGTGACTTGTTACAAGATGCTCTGTTCCAAGCACATATGGAAATGAAATGAAAATAGAAATTACTAGCTTGAGACACTGTAAATATTAAATGGTTCTGCAGTTTTGTGCAGACTTCTTTAAATACAGCCAAGTTGCTAAGGGCCACTCTAACTGAAGCTTTAAATGTCCCAAGGATGTTAGATGCTGGATAGACCTCTTTCTCATACAGGAACCAGGTATAGTTTCATGTCTTCATGAATTCAAACCTTCTCCAGAAGTTATGGGGTTTTTCATCTTTGAAAGCACTCAGTGTGTTTCAAACTTCTTCCTTTATAAACTCTGAAGGGATGAAGATGAAGGCAGCTCCCTTCCATGCAGTCTACAGAGCACTCTCCTAGGAAATGAGCAGTTTTCTCCACAGGCAGAAATGATGCAAAACTCTGTCTCCCTTCCAACAGAAGATTTACTTAGTCACAAGGAGAGACATATCTAGATAAATCTGATGGATGAGAAGTCTTTCAGAATTTCTCAGAAGTACATTTTCTCAGAATTACATTTTATGTAATTATCAGTTCAAGGTGTTAATATTTCTGGATGCTGTTCTTAGTTGCTTCTCACTGGTGTGAAGATAATCTCCCTCCCATCTCACTGCATGTTTGAAATATTCTGGAGCAATGGTAGACATGAGGTATATACTTTTTTCCATGCATATTAGGTAGAATTTACTGAAAAAACTTATATTCCATGCATAAAATTTTTTAAATATATATTTTGTTCTTTCTGCTCTCTTTTACATTCTGAAGCAAATAATAAAATTTGGATGTTAAAAATATTTTCTAGGAACATTTGGTTGAGAGAAAGTTGCAACTTCTTACTTTTTGACCTTAACATTTGATTTCCCCAGCCATGTATCATAATTTAAGAAAAAAAACAACAACAAACAAACAAAAAACCACACACACAAAAATAAAAACCACAGGAAGAAAACCACCACCTCATTGTGAAAGGAATAGATGATCCCAAGTCACTCAAAAATATGGGAATGTAATGTGTTGAAGAGATTCACACTGCCAAGTTAAATTTATTTGTTGCTTATATTTCAATAATAAGGAGGTTTCAATGTATGGTGCCATGGCTGTCATGTTGTTTTACAGCTGATTCTTTCCCTTATAGGAGAAGGATCATGATGATCTATTCTTTAATAGACATTGACAAAGTCAAGGATTCCTGCTCTTTAAAGTGAAAATTGCCCTAAGAGGAATATCTTCAGCTATAAGATATTTGACTCAAACAAACAGAAAAATAAATATTTACAACCCTAAGGCAATCAGACAAAATGCAAAATTGCACATCAGATTGATTGGCCCAATTTTGCAGAGAGAGAATACTCTCCAAAAAAATGCCGTAAGTCAATCTATATCAGTGTTTTAGATCTGTTGAAGAGTTGATATTTAAAATACATGCTTCTGTACACAGACATGCAGCCTGTTTTCAGAGCATATTCAAGAATTACTGCAACTGACATGTTCTCAAGAAGGCAAAAAATCAGAATTTTTGAGTTCAGATATGCCTTCTAGATATTTTATTATTCTGCTAAGATACAAGTCTTCTAAGGTACAGTTTCTGAGGAGCAAGATTTTTATCTCTCCCATCCCTGTGCGAAAGCTGGAGTGAGTGTCCGGAGTGAAACGTGGCACAGGAATCTTGTAATGTTCCAAGATATTGTTATTTTTTGCATATTTTTATAGAACCACACAATTAAATTTTTGACTGTACTGTACATATTATTTTGATTTGGCTATTTTTTATTAATTTCCATTTTTATTATTATTATTTTGGTCTGAAGTGCTACTCTGTAGAGTTTAAAGTAATTCCAGCTGATCATTTTGGTCAGCTTTGATAATTTTGATACCTGTGATTGAGACAGTCTGCTAAACATTATGAATCAAATTTTGAGAGCTGCCAGTTATCAAGCTGGTATCAAGGATACTATTACAAGACAGATCATAGACCAGCTAAGAGTTATATAGAACTTTAAAATGGTTTTGTTTGGAAGGGGCCTTAAAGATCATCTAGTTCCAGCCCCACACCCAGCACCTTACACCAAACTAGGCTGTTCAGACCATTTCATTATAGTCTACCAGTGCCATAATTTATCTGAGGGGGGGAAACACCATTTTTAATGCCTGAGAAAAAGATGGTTCAAAGAAGTTCCAAGACAGAACTGATTTCTCAGCAGTTCAGGAAACCAACTTTCCCTTCTCCCCGACTTTCAGTTGTCTGAAACTGAAGGATTAGCAGGATTTTCCCAAGGCAGGAAGAGTGGAGCCAGAAGGGTGGTGTGAGAAGAGAAGTGGGATCTACTTCTGTTCTCACCAAGGAGTACATGAGAAAGGTGTGAATGGTGACAGCCATTTTTAGTGTGGCCTTTCCCTGCAACCATAAACCTTCAAGGATACTGCAGTCATCTTGGAAGATCTCCAGGGAATAAAGAACATTTGTGGTATTCTGTGGGGTCACTCCCAGCTTGGGCCAGGGACAGGAGGAGAATTGAAAGGCAAGAGCGTAAGGGCTGAGGATTACTTTGAAATAAAGTCAGAAAACGTAAGAAAATCTATTAAAACATCAAGAAGTAAAAAAAAATTTTATAGATTTAAGGGGTTCAGTATTCTTCAATTTAACCAAGAGAATTTTTAAAGAGAGAGATTCAATGCAACCTGTATATACAAGCATGCAGGAAAGCTATGAAAAGTGGATCTTCAATATATATAACTAATATTTGAATTGTCAGGTAAAAAATATTTAAGATGGTCTTTTTTTTAACCTGAAGGAAATTTACTGTTAGAAAACAAGACCTGTAGATGTGTGTTGATTTCTCCACTGCCAAAAGCCTTTAAATCACTGACTTGAAGAAAAAGGGTTTGGGACATGTTTCACAAAGCAGATTTTTTTTTGGTGATTTATGTATATTTATTTCTGTGGAGTAATGAGTTTGATTTCAATAGGTGTGCAAGTTCATCTGTAAAAATTCCTAAACAAAAATGAACTATTTTCCTGTCAAATTAGTTTAGGGAGGTCCTGAATTCAGGTATAAGGAAGATGGGAGAAAACTTGTTCCACAAAATGCCATGGATGATCCAACAACATCAATTTTCTAGCTCCCTATGGGAGCACATACTGTGTACCTCTAAATCTCCTAATCTACAAAAGCTAAAACATTCTTTGAAAACCCGAGTGATTTTGTTACTCAATAGGTATTTAAATCCCTCATCCTGCTGCTTTAAATGGGGTTTATATTTTAGAAGGATTTTATGGGGGCTTTGAAAGCTTTTGAATATCCAAGACCTAAAATTGTACAACTGTGAATGTCCAGGATAAAACCCTTATTTATGAATTGATATCAGATGTTGTGTGGAAGTATTTGTTTTAAATCTGTGATTCCATAAGTATATAATTACAATCTTATTTTGGTAATGGTTTTATTCCTTAATACATACCCAGATGGTGGTTCCTTGAAATCATGTTTGTTATTACTAGGGATTATTAATTTAGTTTCTGTGTTTTGTTTTAGCTCCTTTTTTGTATGTGAAAAAAAAAATTCCATTCTAGAATTATTTTTTAAAAAATTACAGAATTTCCCGTTCAAATTTTTTTGTGGATTTTAAACCTAAAGAATTGTCCTGTGTTTTACTGTAACACTCCCCTGTAAGATTCAAACCAGAACGCATTATAAAGTACATTCATATAGATGTTGGCAACTTCTCCTCTCCCTAATACTTTTAGACTGAAGAAGGAAATTATCAGCATAAAATTTACCAAAAAAAATTTTTCAAATACTCCTTACTTTGGCTTGAAAAATTATATGAACATGAATTCAGGGGAATTTTATACTTCCCTTTCAAGGGTAATATCTAACCCAAAATATCATGAAGAGGGGGAGCTCAAACTAATTAAGTAACTGGTTAACAAACTGTATACAGTAATGAAGTTTCTTTTTTCAAGTAACACCTAAGCAAAAATGTGCATAATATGAGTACTGGTCTTGAAAATAAGTGAATTTGCTATCCGGTACATAATCGTATTTCCTTAAGGGTACATAATCATATTTCCTTAAGCTGATCTTAAAATACAAAAGCTAGAAACTGTATTTATGATCCAGTTTATGTGTGGAGATAAATTCATGATTATGAACTAAGAACTAAAACCAGTTTGAATGTCAGAATCTGGTTTTGAGAAAGTGTGGAATTTAGTTGCCTAAATCCAAACCAATGCGTCTGAACACCTATGCTCAACTGCTGTCTAATGTCAGAAGCATTGGGGTAATTTCTGAGCCTTTTATTTTATTACTTCGTTTTATATTTTATATTCTTTATTTTATATTCTAGATTTTTATTTTATATTTTATTTTTATTTTTACTTTTTAAATTTTTTAATTTATTTTTTATGTTTTATGTTATTTTATGTTGGTTTATGTTATTTTATTTTATCTTTTTAAATAATGTCCAATTCTTTTTAAAAATGTCACATATAGCCTTTTAATTTGAAAGCTGTGGAAACAATAGTAAGAAAAAGGGCCACTGAGCACCAGACAACCAGACACAAATTCCCCCTTGTTCAGGCTTTGTGGTCCAACACACACTGTCTTGACCAGCAGATCAGCTTCAGGGGAGCAAAAAAAAAAAATTACAAACTGAAGTACTCAAGGAAATTTTATACCCTGGTGTTTAGGGCATGCCTGAAGTAGATGACAGCTCTGGTTTAAGCTCCTCCCTTATCAAGACACAGTTCCTAACTCTTACTACAGAACTCTTAATTAAAAGAGGACATGATCTGGGATTCTAGGATTGTTCTTCAAATAGAAGAGAAAAGTGTGACCCTTGCAAAAGGGAGTCTTGAAAATGTTGCCCATAATCTTTGGATTGTAAGTAGATAAAGCTCCCTTTTGCACTAAAAATTAATTTATCTTTCTCTTTTTGAATAGTTACCTGAGTGGGGTTAGTTTGTATCCCTCTCTTTAGCTCTCCCTTTTCTCTACATGCCTCATTAGAAATGCAGGATTCCACTCCAGGGTATGACTTCAACAGATACCATGCAGTTATTAGACTAAAAAGACATTTCTGAATGACATGGTGAAGGACTAATTATCAAAAATCTTAAGTAAGATTTTATGAAGGAATCTGTACAGCCTATTACTGAATAAACTTAATCCTGAGGTACACCATGTATGGATCCAAACGCAGGTAACCATAAGGCGTTTTCCCAAATGCAGTATCTGTTGTACAATTAGAAGCAAAAGAGATACTTTAATAAAAGCTATTATGCAAGCTTAGTAAAGGTAGGAGAATAGACCTGACAGAAACCTGCCTGTTTCTTTTCTTTCATTGTTATTCTTCTCTTTGCTATGATCACATTATATTCATTCCAAGATTGTTATATTCTTATTTTCTTGCTCCTTTTTGCTAGCTCAGCTTTTCAGATTTCTTTATTTACCAACTGTTTTGTTTAATCCAAGTGAATTATCACATAAAGGGAAGCAGGGTGCTCTAACTAGTACCTGCTAATCTCATTAAAAAGAGTTCCAATTTCTCAACATTTTTCATAGCACACAAAATGAAACTCTTCTTGATGCTTTGAAAAGCAGCTATGTATGGAAAACAATAGCTGAAATGTTACATTTTTCAGAGACAATTCAAGAGAATCTGTTTTATTTGAGCAGCTGACAGATACAATATGGTTTCCATAGGGAAATAACTTCCACCCCTAGTGAAGGGAAGCCCTAAGAGTGTGTACAAAGGAAGTAATCTTGATCTCAGGGTGGAAATATTGGATTCCTTCTTTTCAGTTTGCAGATCCTTCCTGGGAACCAGAACTTCCTGAATGCAATTATATAAGCGAAAATTTACTGAACATTTGGCACTTTTGGAAACCCCTCCTTTTTAAGGAGGGGTTTCCAAAAGTGCCAGCTCTTTGTTAATTTTAGTGCAGGTACTGTAATAAGGATCACTGAAATAATAGAGTAAAATGGTGCAGAGTAGTTCCTGGAGCTTGACATAGACAGCCTATGCTGAGATTGCTTTTTTTTTTAAGGATCCAAAGGAAATTTTCTGTGACTCCTCCTGTGAGATATATTCAACTACCAAGATTTTTACATGGAAGATTTTTGCCTTCAGTTAAGAGGAATTTCACTGTGTCTCTTCCCATTACTATTAGATGTATCTGTTTGCCACTAATGGTTTGTGATTGCCCCATTCAGATAAAAAATTCTTGATTGATTAAAGACATAATTTTTCTTATGATTACTCCATCTGCACATGACTATTGTATCAACTCAGTTCACAATCTTTATCATGTTCACTCTTCCCTATATCTTTAGTGATGGTACAAGAAAAGAGGAAAATAGTTTGGGGGTTTTTTAATATTCTTAGTTTTACCAGACTGTTTGTTCCTCATTTTTTTTTCTGCATTTCTTTCTGTGCAAAATATTATTTCATTAAAATGTCACTATAACAACCTACAAACCTACAATTTATTTAAGAGCAACAGTAATTAACTGTGTTAGAATCCTGTCAGGTGGCCTCTCTCCTTCAGAGTTTTTACCAGAAATAATTCCCTCTGCAAATATATTACAACAAAAGGTAAGACAAAAGGACAAGGGACCACAGAGCGTTCCTGTGAATGAATTCCAGGTCAGAAATACACAATGCGCTCAGATTTCACAGAATATTCTGAGCTGTAAGGAACCCACAGGGATCACTGTATACAACTCCTGGCACTTCACAGGACCCCTAACAATCCCACCATGTCCCTGAGAGGATTATCCCCCTGGAACACACCTGACACTCTGTCAGGATTGATGCTGTGCCCGTTCTCTGGGGAGCAGTTCCAGTGCCCAAACACCCTCTGGGGGAAGAACCTTTTCCTGATATCCAACCTAAAGCTCCCCTGACACAGCCTCAGCCCATTCCCTGGGGTCCTGTCGCTGTCACCACAGAGCAGAGAACAGTGCCTGCCCCTCCTCTTCCCTCACAAGGAAGCTGTAACTGCACTGGGGTCTCCTCTCAGTCTTCTCTTCTCCAGCTGGACAAACCCAGTGCCCTCAGCCTCTCCTCACACAGCTTCCCCTCAAGGACCTTCACCATCCTCACAGCCCTCCTCTGGACACTCTCTAATGGCTTAAGACCTTTCTTATACTGAGGCACCCCAAACTGCTCACAGTATTTGAGGTGAGGCTGTCCCAGCTCAGAGCAGAGCAGGACAATCCCCTCCCTTGCCTGGCTGGCAATGCTGGGCCTGATGCCCCCAGGACAGGGATGTCCCCGCTGGCTGCTGGCTCATGTTCAACTTGCCACTGACCAGCACCCCCAGGTCCCTTTCCATGGCACTGCTTTCCAGCATCTCATCCCTGGTCTGTCAATACATCCAGGGCTGCCCCATCCCAGGTGCAGAGCCCAGCACTTGCCCTTGTTGAACCAAACTAATATTTCCTACCCTTTAGTCCTGTCTCTGCACAAAACAGCCAACCCCAATCTATATAATGCTAACAGGGAAGATTTCTGTTTTATGGAAAGTGTAACCCTTTGACCGTGTCCTGATGTTCATGGGTGCTAGCTATGAGATGGTTGACATCTGTGAAAGTCCAGACAGTCTTGTTTAGACATTAATGCTAACTGTAAACACAAGAAAATTTGTGGTTTGTGTTCTTCTTGATGTACACAGTAATTTAGAGTAAATGAAGGTGTGTTTGACCAAAAATCAGGGATAAAACATCCCATATGAGCAGTCTCACCATATTTAAATTTAGACACTCCTCTTCTGTGTGGTTCTGGTATTTGTTGTTTTTGAAGTTCTTTGGAGTTCCTTGTAATGAAAAATACAACACAGTCTAATACATTGTAATATAATATTGTAAAATATTACAATACTGATCTCTTCATTTACATACTTTATTTTTTTAGAAGATTTTGTCTCAGAGTAGTCTGTGTACTAGGAGTTGAATGAACAATTAATGGTCTTCTAATCACTAATGGTGATTCTAATGGTCTTCTTAATCACTAAATAGTGATTATTCTTCTTTTGTGGAAGTGAGCTTCCCTGGCCTCAGAGACACAGTTGGCCTGATCTGTTTATTATCTGTAAGTGTGGCATTAGCAGCAGCAAAGGAAGACAAAATATTGTTTGTGTTTAAATGTGTACACACAAGCAAATAATACAACCTGAGTTCTGCTATTCTTGTTTCAGAGGTAAATGGAGTAATTTTTACATAGTTCTGAAGAAAAATACAATTACAGGATGCCCTCCTTGCCTTGAGTATAAAAATGAATGTTCTCAAATAAACTGTCATCCACCTCTTCATATGCATTTCCTGCAGGAGATCTGTAATATCTGCTTTTAAGAGGTTAGTATGGAGGGAGCTGGGAAGGAGACATTAATTGCATAGGAAGTATCTTGGGTTGCAATATGTAACCAAAAATGCATAGTCTATTTTCCATCTCTTGAAACTGGTTGGGGAGGTGTTTTCTTTTTCTCTTGTACAACCTATTCTTCATATCTCCAGGGGGGAGGGGGCAGGTGCCTTCTGATAATGGGCCAGCTGTTAAAACCAGTGGAGCAATCAATGTTCCTTATCTCTTCCACAATCCGTCCTCCCTCCAAGGGTATTTCTTCTGTTAGTGGGCCATTAAGGTTCACCACATGACTGGAAAAATCACATCATCCCACTGGGAGATGCTCCACCCAGCGGCAGGAGCCAACAATTCCTACCTAGATAAAAACCAACAGTCAGAAACACCAGGTATCCTCTTTTCCACTGGATTTCCCAGAAGAAGACCCAGACCCTTCTCACCACCACTGGGCCCTTCTACAGGATCATCTCTACTCAACAGAACCACTTCTGTCACTCCAGAAGGATTTATTTGGACTGCTCTCAACACCCTGACCAACAGGGTGTCAGGTAATTTTCTGACTCTGTCAGGGTTTTTAGAATACTTTTTTTTTATTTGCTTGGTTTTTTGTACTTCTACATTTACATTTGTAATACTCCTAGTAAAGAACTGCTATTCCTATTCCCATATCTTTGCCTGAAAGGCCCTAATTGTAAAATTATAATAATTTAGAGAAAGGGGGGGTCTACATTTTCTGTTCCAAGGGAAGCTCCAGCTTTCTCTGACAGACACCTCTCTTTCCAAGCCAAGACAGGAAGAAAGTGTGTAGGGATGAGTTTAGCTGACTGATGGAAGGTGTCAATGTCCAGTGAAGCAGTATATTGGATAGGACCAGACAGGTTCATATGTCTGCATGTGTGAAGGTGTATTTGTGTTGAGAACTCTTATTAAGGCATGACATTTTCTGCTGCTCAGTGAGAATGACCCCAAAAAGCTAAAAAAAAAAAAAAAAAAAAAAAAAAAAAAAAAAAAAATTCTGTATTAGGGGAATTATATGTTGAATTTCTATTTGCAGGTAGAAATGTTGAACTTCTCAGCCCAAGATCAGGAAATAGCTAGCAGGAAATTATCTCTGCTAAAAAGGAACTAGAGCTATTGAGGATAACAAAAATTCTTGATTTTGCCATTGTGGCATATGATTTCATAACATACAAAGAGAAATGACATCTGCAACATATATAATTATTCTGATCTACTCTAAACTTCTGGAGTATTAAAGTGAAATATTTGATGCAGCTTTGGACTCTACACATCAAAAAAAGTATGAAGAGTTGACAGAATATCAACATGCAGGACTGTAATCTGGAGACATTAGTCTGACATTCCTGATGGTACACAGCTTTCCCAGTGGGCATCACATGCTGTGTAAGTGGAAGAGGACTATATGATCTACTGAGCTCTCCAATTCTAAATTCTCTGATCTTGTGTTAAATGCACCTTAGATCTCTGCAATCTCTGTGTATTCAGATAATCACCCTTTGCTGTTTGGTAATAGCTATTCTAATATTCTTTCAAGATGTCTCTTACATTTTCTTTTCTGGATTCAGGACATCTTAACTACCCTTACTTTAAGGCTACATTATCAAGTTTACCAATATGCCTTGTAGATTTCAGAGTTTATATGCTCATCAAGAACACAATCATTTCAATTTCATGATGCAGATGAAATCCTATTTAGCTGAAGATTTTAGGTAATCAAAGAAGAAATGAGGAGAACGAGGAACTTACACAGTAGATCTGATTATGACTTTTTATAAAACAAAAACTTTTTTTGCTTTCTTGTGTGGACCTATATCAAAACTTTGTAAAAAAAAAATCATTAAAAAAATATATTCAGAAAATTCCTAGTGTAAGCAATTACTTCCTTCTCTTTAATTTCAATTTCTCTGTTTGTCTTTCTTTCCCTGAAATTGAAATGACAGTTAAAACAAAGAGATCCAGAAAATAAAATTTTAATAATGTATAGTATTAGGAATGCTTAACCCACCTTAAAAAAAAATCTTTTCCTTCCCCAATTCATAATTACTTGACTTCAGGATCTTTCCTCCTGGACTGAAGTTAGGGAGAACAAGAGAAAGTGGGAGAAAAGAAGGCAAAATAGATATATTTCTAGTTCACAGCATTTTAAATAAGCTTTCCAACCAGTTTTCATCTGACCATCCAGTGTACCTCAAGTTGCCTAGGCTTCTTGATGAGAAAGAGGCTTCTGACATGATGAAAATTAACAGACCTGAAATAAATTCAAGCCTTCCATTAAGCCTTCCTCTTGATTAATTGACGATAAGGTCAAGAGAGAAAACTTCAAAATTTGGGTAAATACTCTTGGGCACAGGGTGTAACTACCAGGTATGATCCTGTGCAGAGACAGGAATTGGACTCAATGATCCTTGAGGACCTCTTCCAACTCAGCTTATTTAGTGATTTTGGAAAATTAGGTCCTTGGTCTAAGACCTTGGAGGGCTGCTCTTGAATAGGGTGTTGCTAACAAAAAGAAACAGATTTTGGCTTTCTGAAACTCCTGGGAATATGTAATCCATTATAAAATTTCATCAGCTATGAAGCCAAGATTTCTATAAAGTTATAATTCACATTCTCATTTTATATATTACTATAGAAGTACCCTGGATATATGCAAAGACTTTAGGGTTTCATGCATTCCTTTCTAATGCAAATGTTATAGTTACCCTTGTAAAAGCAAATTTTATGGTACATGAACATGAATAGACTGACTTGACTTGGCTAAAAATATTTGGCATTGAGCCTTGTTTATCACACATCATCTGAGGAGTATGGCTCTGTTAACCTCATTGCTCACCACCCCTTACTTTTTCATGTATAATTTTAAAAAGATTATATTAAAAAGAAGCAACTGGTTAAGTTAGGATAATTTTGTTTCCAACTTTAACAGAAATTTAAAAAATAAAAAAGAAGGAAGGGCAGCCTAGAAAGCAAAGCACTTGATTATATTTTCCCTTTGGAGATAAAACTTTATTAATATTAATATAATATCTTCTTGTTATCTTTTTTCTAAAATGTTGCCCCTTAGGTATATATCAGAAGTTTTGCAACTACTGCTTGTCAGTTAAATCTGAATATCTTGGCTGGTTTCCCATTGGGTTTCACATATAAATTATTATTTTATAACTTTATGTGTATATATTTATGTAGGTTTATATGTGCATATTCTTTTTTATTGCAGAACCTTTTGCTTGCAATAGATAAAAATATACATTAATAGCTTATTAGCCCTGTGGTAATTTATTTTTCATTTATGTGTTTTAATCTTGCATGCTGGCACCTTAATCCCTCAGTACCTGTCTTGCACATTAGCTTCTCATGTCCTTTCAAACGGCAAGGCTAAAATTCCCTTCTTGTTACAGACATTGAGAGCATTTCTCTATTAATAATTCCCCAAAACAGAGTGAAAATATTAAAAATGTAGAGCAATATCCATTGCAACATTTTTTGCCTCACTAAACTTTAAATGAAAACTGTTGGAATTTGAGGCTGTGATCTTTTTTTTTTCCTGTTTCCTTGCCAGGGAGGGAGGGGGAAGAAAAAGAGAATGAAAAAAGATTTCTGTAGGAAAAGTGAAAGAAGACAAAAAGGAATTATCTTCTAAGGAAAAAGAAATGGATTTTCTAACCAGAACTATCTATATAAAAAAAAAAAATTCTATTTGGAAGTTTCCATGCAAAACCTTCCATGAGATAGTACCATGTGCTGTCATGAAGTGTTACAAATTCATTTCACAAATCTGCAAGATTTTGGACATGGCAAAGTCTTTGTGTTCAGAAAATGACTTTAACATCAGTGTTTTCTTATTCACATTCTGCTATAATTCGTAGAATAAATAATTCATTACAAAGACATTAATGAGAAATTTTAACATTGTAAGTATTTTGATTTTTTTTTCTTTCTTAGGCTCTTGTGCCTTAAACGTCTTTTTATTTGAGAAATTATCAAGCTTTTAATACAAGTGGGAGAGATAATAATTATCCAATTCTATGGGAGAAATGGGGACCTTTGACTTTTGATTCTCCTAGAGGCATCCTTAGCATGTTCCTTTTGTTGCAGGAAACCATGACACAGGGGAGGAAGGCTTCAATAAAATATTAGTTTTCCTACACTAAGTTAGTTCCATACAGACTAGGTGCTAGCAGATCAGAACTCAACTACATTTTATCTATATATCATATTTTTTATGGTAAAATTTTTTGCTACTGTCACAGTACCTGAGTAGACTTCACTTGAAATTTCTATGAAATTCGCAATGGACTTCATGCAGTCTGTGGTTTCTTGCATACCAGATCAGAAATTATTTTTTTGATGCTGTTTGTAAATCTTTCCACAAGGCTTCATGTAACCCCTGTGGATGGGTATTCCCCTACATTTATGTAAAATCTGCATTAAGCCTGACATTTAGTGCGAAGTATAAGCGGAAATTAACCTTAAGGCTATAAGTGAGTAGGAAAGTGATTCTGTGATAAAATCTAAAACACATCTTGATTGTAATCAAGAACAGGGGAGGGAAAAAAGAAAGGATTATACCATTTGGTGTTTAATAAAAAGTAACACGTACAGTTTTAGGTATGCAATTTCCTTAGATGGCATTAAAATGAAATGCAAAGTGCACAAAAACAAAAAATCTTTTCAAGTGCCTTATGGAATCATAAATTGCAATGACATTACAACAAGAACAACATGATTTGCCCAGTCAAAAGCAATTATGTTAGGGTAAAGGGGAAAAACAAGAAAGCTGTGGTCATCATAAACATTGTCAGCCCAAATTTGCATCTCTGTGCTTTCTAAGCCAACTTGCTTTACTATTTTATTTGCATCTCAAAAAAATTTTTTTTGCCTTGATGAAATGGGCCTACCACGTCTCAAAAAATTAGCTTTATGTCCAGTTCATCTTTTTAACTGTTCATGCTCAACAATTAAGGTCATTTTTTTCCTTTCATTTTTTCCCTGAAATGTTCTTGTTGGTTGCTACATATCGTACTGCAGGAACAGGCACAATTACATAATGAACTGATGCAACCTAATGAACATGTTAACCTTCAAACTAGTGAAAAGACCTATTTGTCTCATACATTTCAAATGTACTGTGCATTTGAAATGTACAAGTTTCCTCTTGAGTTTTACTCTGGATTTGGGTTGTGTTTTAATTCAACCTGTAATTAACAGGACAAGACTTATTTTCCCTTTCAACACAATTGCTCTTGTGAGTCACAGTCTTGAAGGGTGCTGCACACCTCTAATTGGCAATCACTGAAACTTCAGGGTGCTCAGCATCTCACAGAAGTGCTCAGCACCTCGAAATCACTAATAAATAACAAAGAATTACAGAAGATGGAAAAATAAAGCACTCTCTCTGATCACAGCATGAAGACAAGAGAGGTGAGATACCAACTTCAGAACACACCCCCAGGCCTTCTGGATGAAAACATGTGAGATTTTTGCTGCTGTACTTACAGGAACTAACCAGGACTCATGCATGATGTCAGCACTTTAAAATTGTTTTAAGTGAACAGAACAAAAAATTATTCCACACCAAGGAAGGTTAGTCTCTTAAATTCCAAAACCAGGCAACACCATTTTATTTAGGAGGCAGTGAGGAGCAGTGGCTGGAATGACAACCAAGGTGCCAGAACATCTGTGCTCTTCCTTCCCTGGTTTGTTGCCACTTTGTCTATGACCTAGGACAAGGGTCAGGACTGGCTGTTGTGCTTTACACCCAGTAAGACTGCAGGCAGCAAAGCCTGGCTGTGCTGACAGTCTGAATACCAAGAAATGTTCCTTGCTCTTCCAAAGACAGCTGTGTGGGCTGGCTACAAAGCTACATGAAGCACAAGGGCTCCAGGGACTACTGCAGAACTGGGTACCTATTAGCTATTAAATATCCAGTTTGGGATTATTTTATAGCTATACATAAGGACAGATTCCCCTGAGAGATACCTCTGCTGAAGTCTCAACTTCCTCATGCAAAAAAAGATGTATAAAAGGCATCTTCCACTGCAAAATTGACGTAGAACTCATATTACCGAAACTGGAATATATGAAGAGGTTTTATGCAGATTATCTTCTGGACCATAAAATAAAAGCAACTGTTCATTAATAAGAAAGTTCCTTACAGGTATTGTTCTTAAATGCTGAATATAGTCTCAATTGCCTTTAGTAACTTCTAAATAAAAGGGTGATGAATTTAAGGGAACCCATTCTGTGCTGAAGATGCTGCCAACCACTAGAGGGATATTATGAAAGGGTAAAAAAATAATAGGGTAAGAAAATTATCAGTTTTCTCTCTTGCAGATGCTTCTCCATGTGTTGCCCTGATGTGGTATATAGCAAAGATTTTCTTCAGAAGTGCTAAGAGTCCTGGCCCTGTAATGTCTCCTTCATATCCCGAACACGACGTTTGCAAGAATCACAAAATACATAAGATGTCAGTATTGCCTCTTATTTCCTAAAATACAGAGTATAACTTTGACCCAGAGGAAAAAAAAAAAAAAGACAAAACACTCAAAACCCCCTCCAAAAAACCAAGATAATCCCCAACAAACTCCAAAAACAAACAACTATACACAAGAGCAAACAAACAAACAAAACCAAAAACAAACTTACAGTAATGCTAAGAAAAATAACTCACTAAAAAGATATTGTAACTTATCTTGGTGAGGTAGGGGCATCCAGGGGACCCTTTGGGAATATTCTAGGGTACTTTGCATTGAGAAAAGTACTAGAATCCAACTGATTTGAGTTCTGTATCTTTATCTGTAACTGACACACGATATTCTCTCAGGAGAGTCATGTCAGCTCTCTATTTTTCAGTTAATTTAAATTTTCTTAAGGAAACAAAGATTATAATTCTGATTTACAGAATTCTTAGGTGGCCTCTATATAACGGTGACACATGGATTTTCATCCCATGATTCTGGCACAAAAACCTATCCTTATTTTGGAAATCATGAAGCTGCTATAATTAACAAGAATAAATGTGATGTTGATTTTAACATTTCTGTTGCAAGAATCACAATATTTTTATTTTCTTCAAAACTGTGGTTTCAAGAATGAGAAAAATATTGTCCCCTGCAACTTTCACTAAAAAACAGGAAGAGAAGCAGATTAAAAAAGAAAAAATTTCTTGTCAATATCATCTTGAGAAAAGCTGATATGCATAATAGATATGTGAAATGCCAGCTAAAAAAATTAAAAATATAAAGTAAAATGTGTGAATGTGAATGTGAATGTGAATGTGGATTCTTTGGAGGAACATTTTTATTATCAATTTTGAGTACCTGAATTTATCAGTGAGATCACAGTCCAGCTCCCCCTGCAAATATTCATGTCTAAGATAAATAATGGTACAATTTTTCTCCACAAAGTCGTATTTTTGACAGCACATCATTTTATGTGAGGTTTCACCTCTTTACATATTAACTATATTTAGTGTCTGGTCCTACAGACACTAATTTCTGAATACATCCTTGCAGCTTCCCAGTAATTAAGAAACCACTTCGCCCCATGATGGACAGAGCTGATGAATTTTTAAAATAAAGAAGTACCAGTTGTTTCTAGTTATGCAGAATAGGTCTGGAATTCTGGTCAGAACCAAAAAAACTCCTCATATAAAACCAGCAATGAATACAGACAAAATTCATGATTCTCAGAATTAGCCAAAACTCGAAATTCAGTGGGAAGCAAGAAGAAAAGGCCATTCCTCTGGTACTCAATGATCTGAGTGGCTGGGAGAAAACCAGACTTCATGGAGTTGTTGTGGTGTTGTGGTGCTGTGATGTCTGTTAAGGCAGTGGCTGTAGGACTCCAGGAGCCTCACATCCTCAAGTAGATGGGAACATGGAATCATGCCATCACACAATTGCTGGAAAGGACCTGTGAGGTCATGGACTTAACACTGCCTGGTCCACCACTAAACAATGTGTCCAAGAGCAATCCACACATCTTATGAACACCTCCACAGACAGTGAGCCCACCACTGCCCTGGGCAGCCAGTGCCTGAACTCCCTTCCAGGGAAGATGTTTTTCCCAGTATCTTGTATAAACCTGCCCTGGTGAAACTTGAGACCTTTTTCTCTCCTCCTATCTCTTGTTACCTGGGAGAAAGCAGCGGCTCCCATCTGGTAACAACCACTGTTCAGGGCCCCCTGGTGTCTACATAGGGTCTCCCAAAAAGATAACAGCTCTTTCCTGCTGACAGAGGACAAAATAAGATTACAATTACTAAAGGGATTAAGTCAGGTAATGCTATTGATGTTGATCCAGCAGCTGTTCAGGAACACGGTGTAGTGGAAGGTGTCCCTGCCCATGGCAGGAGGTTGGAACGAGATGGCTTTAATGTCCCTTCTAAACCAAATCATGCTATGAGTCTATGACATTTACATTTTCTCTCCCAGGGGCAACTTTAAGTCATGTTGACCAATTTCTCAGTAGATGGAGCTGCAGTGACCATCACCACAGTCCTGCAAGTACTCACATCTTCTTTTTTCCCCTTGAAATCCTGTGGCCATGCATTGCTCACATTGTTGTATTCTTGAGTTGTTTTTGTTAATCATAGGAGTCAATCAGCATGTTTCAAGTGTTTCTCAGTAGTTACTACAGTAAAACTGTGAAAGTACACATTTGGCCTTGAAAACAATATTTCAGGGGCCAGAAGGCATTTAATTCACATCATATTGCAAGGGCACCACATGTTTTGACAGGCCCTAAGAGAGGTAATTCAATGAGCATCACTTTAATGATATATGA
This sequence comes from Cettia cetti, assembly GCA_013401135.1. NCBI lineage: Eukaryota > Metazoa > Chordata > Aves > Passeriformes > Sylviidae > Cettia > Cettia cetti. The sequence continues at coordinate 1,206 of VZUI01066771.1, read as the reverse complement.
TTTAGACAGCTATTTTTTCCTTTTGTCCTCTCTGTGACCCTGCTCCTTCCCCCTTTCTTTTCAGTGCTGCTGAAGACTCACTGTCACAAAGATAGTATATCTGCAGCAAATTGTGTCCTTAGTCACTAAATAATAAGCAAAGGATGGAATTAAATGTGCAGATTATTGCACAGTTTGCAAGTGGAGGTTAAGAGAATTTATTCAATTCTCTAATTCTGCAGCTTGTCCAAGACATAGGTTAAACATGCAGGGCAAGGCTTATCCCTGCCAAAAGCCCATCAAAATCAAGGGACTTCCACAGGGAGAAATTTTTCTCAGTACCAGCAGATGTTTAAAGGGAGCAGAATAATTTGGATTATCACATTGGTTCAAACTGTGGACTGGATGGACAGGTAGATCATGTATTGAAAAGTGAGAAGAAATTTCTATTTCCTCTTAAAATTCTTGCCTTACTTCACCTCACTACTGAAAGCCAGAATGGAAGTCAGAGAGCCGCGGTGCAAGAATAGAATAAAAAGGGATGTCCTTATCCTAGAAAACTTCAAATCTAACTAGCAATAATTGAGGCATTTGCTTTTATCTGCGTGAAATTCAAACTGGGGTTCCCTATCCCAACACATGATATCATTCAAGACATAAAAAATCTGAGAGATGTGAAAAAAAAAGCAGTGGAGAAAGTTTTGAATCTTTCCCAGAGACCTATGGACTCTATGTTGAAACAACTGGGTCTCCTATCCTTTTGCAACCCTTGACATATGAAGTACTACTTAACTGAATGAAGACCCTGAATCAGGTCTCAGAGCAGAGGCTGGTCAGGATCCATAACATTATTACAATTCTGTAAAGAATCAACGCTTCTATGGAAGTGAGCTGGTTTGAAAGCAAAACCAGTGAGAGACTCCAAGTCAGAAGTACAATTTAATAAGAGGAAAAGAAAAGAAGTAAAATAAAGTAAAACAAAATAAATTCAACAGTACAAAATAACACTGACAGAATCAGAATACCACCTGACATCCTATTTGTTAGGGTGGTAGTAGCAGTCCAGATGAGATGATCTTGTTGAAGCAGTGATCCTGTGGAGAAGGTCTGGTAGCTCTTCTCTGCGAATCCATTGGGGATAAGGCCACCTATGCTGTCCCAAACCCCGGATTATATCCATGTGGGAATGCTTGGCTCCTCCCCCTGGGCAGAGCATCTCACAATGGG
>VZUI01066766.1:0-55622 GCA_013401135.1 Cettia cetti | reverse complement strand
AGAGTGATTTTCACACACACAAAAAAAAAAAAAAAAAAGGTGATTTGATGAAACCTAAGTATTTCAGGGCAAACACATTCATTGGAGCCAGAGCTTTCTGCAGAGTGTAAAAACATTTTCTCCTTGGGTTGCCCAACTTCCCTGCTGCTAGAGGGAAAGGCTGGCCGTGGCCCTGCTTTCCTGCAAAGGCCCTGCCTGCTTTTGTATAATTTGGTTACAGAAGGCAGCCCCGTTTCCTTAGAAATCATACAGGGTATGGTATTTCTTTTTTTCCTATGTATTGTCCCATTGCAATAAATATGGACTTTTATTCCATCTTAGAAGGACCTCCTTTAATTATTTCTGCTGCTGTCACCCATGTAAGTGATGGATGAGGCTGACCTACACATGCAGAAGGGAGCTCACAAACAATGTGTAATATCTCTGTTAGCCTGAGGCATTATTCTTTGCTCTTGTCAGCATCAACAGAGCTGCTTGCTCAGAGTGAGCACACCAGGGAGCTGATAACAAATCTCTGTGGAGATGACTGGACTCAGAATTATGTTTCCCTTCTGAAGGATATTAAAAAAACCCACCAACAAACACAGCTTGTAAAGAAGGCTGCCAAATGTATAGGAGACAATCAGGTTAGGAAAGCATGGATGTCCTGGTTTCGACTTGGCCAAAGTATTTCAGCAGGAAAAGCTACTTTGCAAGCAACTTTGGAAGTAGTAAGGTAAGAAAAGCATGTATGTTTTGCACAAAAAGAAAAAAAAGTCTTCAAAGTTACAAAGCAATAAGCACAGATTTAACTTCAAACAAACCAGTGCTCTCGTGGAACCGAAGCCTGAAGTGAACCATGTAATCACTTTGTGTGCACTGATTTGCTTTTGGACATGACACCTATCAGTGCAAGACATTGAAATCAAACAATCCTCTACATTAACAAGGATTTCATTCTTGGGAATCTCTCTGAACAAAATGGATTTATCAGTGGGGAATGACTCCCAGCATTTCAGAGTATGAAATACGTTTTCATGAAAACCAGCATTACATTTGATGTCAATACCAGTAGGGTAAAGATTTCCCCTTTCTTTCTCTGAACTTTTCTACTCTTCATTTGATTTTCTTTAATTCATTTTATGAATTTATTTATGCAGTAGTGTTTCCCAAAGACTGAACTCCATGATGCCCATTTTGATGAGCATGTGTATGAGTGAATGGAAACCTTTTGCGTTATTGCACAGGTGCAATTGTGACACCAAGGTCGCTTAGCACTGTGCTGTGCTTCCCTGTGGATTTATTTGATTTATTCTGTGTGAAGGTGGTGATTTATACATTAACAGGAAAAGCCAACTCAGGCAATTTACATGGTCCAGTAGCTGACTCTGTGTCAAACTCTGTAATGCTGAGGAGCCCAAGATTTCATTATCCATTTTGAGTGCAGTTCCTTCTTCTTTTTCTTTAAATTGTTGCAAAGACTGTTGAACGAGGGCTGAATTTTCTTGTTTTATAACACCACTTTCAAATCCGTGTTTGGATCATTCTACTGCTGCTGTTTCCATGTTTGCTATAATAAAAAAGAAGGGAACAGTAAGTTAGGCAGAAATGACAGATACTTTTGTGAGAAGAGCAGGAAAAATGCATAAGAGATTCAAGATCAGGCTTAGTGAGTATTTTAGCTGCAGAGAGTCAAAAGAGGACAGACTTTAAGCAGCTAAGTGCTGTTGAAAGTATCAGCCACTTAGATAGTATTAGAAAATGTCTCAGTATCCTAAACAAGCCCCTCCATCTGTAGCTGTTTTATAATTTTCTCTGTCAGAAATAGGGAGGAGAACATTAAGCAAGTAATTTTTAGGCTTTGGTGATTATTAGTACAAGGAAAATGGAAACGTGTATTAAAGACATGGAACAGGTATTCCAAAAATAGCCTTTGAAATTTTGGATACATCTATTTATGTTGGTTAGAGGGAACTTAGAGCAGAATAGGAAGGCTTATGTGACATTTTTTTGGTGGATGAAGCCAGTTTGGCCTTTGGACAGAGTAGGAACTTCATTATTTTAAAGAAAATTTGGAGAAAAAAACTCAAAACTTGCTCGTGACTGCTTAGCAGGTCAGGAAATAAGGATTATCTTGCTTTGAAAATCACACAGCCAGCTATATTCCAATGAATTTGAGCTCTGAAGTAACAGGCTGTGCAATGACACTTACAGGAGCATTACAAAACAGGACACAGATCTCTGAGAGGCTGTTTAGAGTAACAATGTAAATACCATGATGAGAGCTCTGAGTAAAGCAGAGATGGACTTTAGCTCAAATTTCTCCTTTTCTGAAAGGGAAGATAAAGGCTGTGTCTTGGTTTTGATCTTGGATGTACCATGTATTAAAGCCTTTCAAGAGTTCAGGAGTATGGATAACAGGTGAATTTAAAAAAATAGCTAAGATCATATTTATTACTGTAATTACAGTGAAAAATGGGAGGTGGAGTTTTCCTGCCTTTGTCTCAAAGTCTTTAGAGAAAAAAAAAAATTGTAATTGAGTTATATCCCATGAATTCCAGTCGAATACAAGATTATAAGAAAATTGCTAGGATTTCTGCTGTTGCCTTTGTATGCCACAATAAATTCCTTTTTCCCTCTGATGCTCATAGACCATTTTTTGACGTACCTTGCTTGTTTCTTTGTGAGCAAAGAGCAAATACTTTTTTTCCATCTTAATGGCCTTTATTTTGGATGAGAGGGCACTGATAAGAGGAAGAATAAAAAGTCTGTGCAAGAGAGAAGAGTAGTTAAATGTTATTATGAGATGCTGCAAATAAAAGGGCCTCCAAGTGTTGCATGCTTTTCCATATCACTTTTAAGAGGCAGTAGGCAGGAATGTTCAGCCAGGTGTCACAGACTGGGTGCACCAAAATTCCCTGCCCTGTTCTGTCAAACGTTGGCCATGCACGCTGGGTGTTCGTTTGCAGGAGCCAGCAGAAAGCTGTCCTTGCTCCCTCCTGCTCACCTGGGCAGGGCTGGCACATCCCTGGAGCCAAGCCAGGGACTGTGCCTGGAGGGCCATGACCTGGCTGACACTTCTCAGCCCTCAGTCTGGGGTTAGTCCAGCGTCCTGTTCTCTTCTAACCTCTCCCTGCCTTCCTGTATCATCTTCTCCCTCCTCCTCTCCTGGATGGTTTTACACCTCTGTTGTCGCAAGAGGGCCCAGAGGATGAGCCTTCAAGCTGGGAAGTTGAAGGCAACTAAGTCAAGCTAAACTTTTGCCATTTTGCTTGTTTGCAAGTGGGTAAAGCTTGTCACTCACAGCTCAATAAACCCCAAGAATGTTAGTTGGCAGGTTTGGGGAATTAGAAAGCTTTTACTTGTGCTGTGACAGGTGGCCATCGCACAGAAGTGTGAGAAGAAACCATCCAAAAGTAGTTACTGCTTGCTAACAGACTGACAAAAGGTTTCAAGGGAAGCAGGAAAATGTGGTGGCAGAGGAGATGAGCCATGCCAGGATGCTCTGTCAGTGGGAGAGAAAGGAGAGCCACCAACCCATTCCTGGAGTTAGCAGAGCCGTGTATTTTAGTGAGGTTGTTTTCCTTCCTTTCCCATCCTACTTGCAGTCACTATTTACTGTGACTGTGCTATAAATAACACCAGGGAGTGAAAGCTGATTTCAGTCCAAGGTACATATCCAGGAAAGCTCATAAAATTCAGATGCATTTCTTGTGCTGAATGATCTTCCCACCAAAGGGCAAACACGGAAAGGTGATTCATTGAGAATAAATACAGAGTCATAAATATATTAACCTTGCTTCTGGTTTCACTGGCAATGTGTGGGTCAGGTATGATTGTGGCCATAATAGTGGCCACCTCTCTGCCCTGCTCTACAAAGGTCAATGTGTCCTTCCCATGGAACAGAGGAAGCCAGGGGTTTTGTAGAAAGTGTCTCTCTGTTTTCTAGAAGGGGTAAATACCCTCACCCATAAGCCTGAAGGGGCTTATGGAGACACAGAGCACAGCTTCAGGCATCTGACATATCTCCACCTTAAAATATCATCTGTAAACAACCCCAGAAATGCCTCTTCTGGTGGCTAGTACATGAGAACTGTGCACATCAAAGCACACAAGGAAGCCTGCTCATTGCAGCTTCTACATAAATATATCCAAGACAGAGGTCTGAATGTTTCTGGAGGCCTTTTTTGCTGCTGTGTTCTGCAAAGCTCTCTTTCAGTGTGTGTCTGGTGCAAGTGGCTGCATGAGTCACAAACTGAGTTTAGAAATCAGAAGCCTTAACAGGATCTGTAGATATTTGCTGGACACAGTTTGTCTAAACTTGGTGAAAAGAATGTGGTAATTTTGGCCAGGTTTATTTTAGGGGACATATCATTCACCCAGGAAGATTGCAGGTTAGAATTAACTTCCCTAGGTCTGAAACTTTGGGGCTCTAGGTTTGGTTTGCTCCAAAACAGCCACAGATTCAGGAAGAGCCTTGCAGTCACCTGCAGATCCAAATCTTGTTTTCCTTTTTCCATTGGTTAGTCATATCTTGAAGGTAATTTCAGGAGATATCAGGTCACACACGCACACACACACACGTACATAAAGAATCAGCAGCCCTGTACATTTTGCACATCCATAACTGCTCAGAACAGGGAAACTGCTGGTGTCAGTTTGAACCAGTGCCTGCTCACCTAGGCAGAATTCAGCTTAAGGTTACTTAGAGGGATTGGATATTTTTAATTTTAATCTTGGGAGGGTTTTTTTGTTTGTTTTGTTTGGGGTTTTGCTTTTTTTGTTTGTTTGGGTTTTCTTTGAATAATGCCTTGTTTTTAATGTGTTTCCATTAACAAAGCATTTTTAATGAAGTCCAGTCTGAACACCTAGTTCAAAAATCAGTGGAAAATACTGGGAGAGAGAATAATTTTGGTATTGGAATATGTCTGCATACCCCACTAAACATCCAGCCTCAGAAATGCACTGCTGTCTAGGCTGATATTTTAGGGTGTATCACAGAAATGTTCCCTGTGATGTGGCATGATGATCAGGGCAGTGAGATGGATGTAACAGTATCTTGTTATAACAGATCAACTATTCCCTCTATTGACCATTTCTTAAGGTTTTCCAGACACAGAAGTGAACCTTGTTTACCCCTTTTCCTAATTTTTGACTTAGATACTTACTGACTGGGTATTGCTGGCCCAGTGGGAAGGACATCAAAAATGTTTTTGTAGGGCACAGGCAGTTCCCATCAGGACTTCACTGCAGGAGAAACACTGGGAGCAACCAGAAGTAGCAGAAGTTTCCAGTGAGAGGGAGAGGAAGGAAAATAACACTGATGTGGGAATGGGAAGTAATGGCACTGGAGAGAGGAGAGCACATGGCCAAGCAGAAGGGAGAGGAAAGTAATGCTCCTGATTCGTTGTGATTTCTGCTGTTCTTTTTTCCTCTTTAGCTGTCTGCCTGCAGAGGGGAACAGAATGTGCCACAGTGAGTGGTGAAAGGAGGAAAGCATCTCCTTCAGGAGTAAGTAAATTCAAAGGGAGCTCTTCTCTTTGCATTGCTAATCTTGATAGCATATACAGCCCTTGAATACATAATCCATGTTAATAAATCTGTGAAATACATGCAAATTGCTTTTTTAACGTGGTCAGATTTCTCAGAGCATCATTTTGATTTATTCAGTCTATTTTATACAATCTATCTAAATGTATCTCTTAAATAGCCATTTAACAAGCTATTTTCCCTTTCTTACCAGCTATTAGGCAGGTGGCCTGAATTTGCTAGTGAAGTTGCCAGAGGACAATTACAAAAAGAACTTTCCAGTTAATGCAAGAGTTCTGTACTGGTTACTTGTATTAGTGATCAGTGACAGCTGCAACTGACTTTGCTTGAGCATACATTAAGCTCCTCACTCTTCCTGAGTATTAAGAAGTTAAAATTAAGCATTTCAAAAAAAGCTGTAAAAGGTTTATGCCTCCTGAAGAAACGTGAATTGCATTACAGTCAGTGGATGGTGAGCAACTGCTTTTCTTTGCATCACTTGTTTTTCTTGGGCTTTACTTTCCTCTCTGGCTGTTGGCTGACAGCAGTGCCATGAGTGAGGGGGTCCAGAAGAAACTTCCCAAGATTCAGAATGATGACCACAGGGGACAGCAAGCTGTATTTCTGGAGAATGTTCTTTATCCATCAAAGTTATTTCAGAAAGTTTGAAGAGTAATGAGGACTTGTAAAACAGAACACTCTCAGCAAGAAAAACTGTACCACTTTGGCAATCCACTTCCTAGGTGTGTTTTCACAGGAGAGTTGATCCTAAACCAGCTTATTCCTGAAGCCCTCTTTCTCCATAAAAAGTATGATATACATTTTCACTTATTAGCTCCATCTGCATCTCTTTAAAGCACAGTTCCTTTATAAAGCCCCTATTTTATGGAGATAAATATTATGGCCCTTTAAGCTGTGCAGCTTTCTGGGGGGAGAGGTGTTCTGTTGTTGGCAGCATCACAATTTCCCATTAGTAGCATATTTGCAGCTTGTAGCTAAACATTAAATAGACTATGTTAAGGCACAAATCCCTGTAGAGCAGTTGTTCTGGTCGAACATTTAAATCATTAACAAAATCCCCATGGAGCAAGGCAGGCCCCTAAGCTCCTTCACCATGAGGGGCTGAATGATTTTGGAATGATTTATTGTCATTAAAGGGAATGTTCAGTCTATTCTCCAGAGATCATATGCATGAAGTATACTTAAATGGTTTTGTAAAGGCATAAATACATTTGTATCACCCTTTTTTTATATGTATGTAATTTATGGTTTACTAGTTATATTTTATCACAAGTACTTGAGATTCTTCTGCAGTGCATACACTTTTTGTAAAGTATTTTTATAATACTTAACATTGGAACCTTACCAATCAATTTTTTAAAATTGGTTTTATTGTTTTTGTGTATTTCTGAACATAATTCTCCATTATGAGCTGCAATAGCACAGAACATTTCAACTCATTGTGCTCTTTTTCCTCCCTTTCTTCTGGATTTTTGGGGAGAAAGGCTAGAACTCTTATTCCTAACCCACAAGAAATCCAATATTTTTATGCAGTCTTATCTGTGCTTTGCTGCTGCTTTGCTGTAATGCAAGCTACATCTTGGTTATTAACCTCAGAGTTAGTTCTGGTTACTACAATATAAGTATTTAGACAAAATGTAAAAGACAAACACCCACAGACAGAGAGAAATCACCTTGTTCATGTCACAACGCAGATATAGCAGCAGAGCTGGACACAGAAATCTACGGGGCCACATCCTAAAATCCAGTTGCTTGGCAGTAATATATTGCGCAGTTTTAAGGGGGTTTTATTTGTTTTTTACTGCCACTTTATTCTGTTACCTGGTACTATACATACTCAGCCTTTAGTTTTTAACACAGCATGCCTTATTTTCAAGAAAAATCCAAGCAGAATGTACAGCTTTTTGTGAGGAAACACAGATTTTGTGTATAAGCTTCAAGACAGCACTGTATTTTCCCCCTAAGACAGGCAGTTGCTTACTAATAAAATAGTTTTTCCAACATTATAAAGGTAATAAAGATAAAAAATTCAGGTAGCCTGATTTCTGGTTTCTTGAGAGATATCACTAGTTTTTAAGTTCACTGTTCAAATGACACATGGTGTTTCACACAAGTTGCCACAGTGATCCCACATCAAACCCTGAAGAAGTCCTGGCTGCATGAGTGAATTACAGCAGGGAGTTGTAGCAGTGAGGGTGATGGGGAGTTTGAAATATCCCAAAAATGAATGTAATGCTGCTCCTGTAGATGGAGACAGCAATGCAGACACCAACGTGCTGTAGAGAGATGTCGGTGCTGAGAGCAAGGCCCTGACCTCTTCATGTTTTCCCCATATCATAGTGCAGCAAGATGAAATCCTGACTGTGCTATAAGCTGAGAGCACAAGTCCCTCACACAAAGTCCTGGTCCTGCACAGAACAACCCCAAGGATCACACTGTGTGCCTGAGAGTGTTGTCCAGTTTTAAATTATTACAGCCAGGGGTCAATCTATTTTCTTTTTGTCCCAAGTTCAGCTGTTTGCTTTTTATTTTTTTTCCTCCAGAGCACTTGTATCTGGATGAAATTGATTGGTTTGTCAGTGCAAGCCTAGAATTTATTGTGAAAAAAACCAGCACAAGCAACAGTATTTAACCATCTGCCTTCCATGCCAGAGCTGGAATGAGCTCTGCAGAATCTCCTCCTTGACATTAAAATGAGTGATAATGGGGGAGAACTGATGGGTACTGGTAGGGATGAGTCTGTAAAAGATTGAAAATTCTAATGTACAGTGAGGGGGTTTGAATATTAAATAGAAGTTGATTTGACACTAAAGAGAAGAGCAGGTTCACCCCAAAGTGGTGTCCACAGACACACAGAGACACACAGAAGAGACTCACAGAATCTTAACAAGGCAGCAGCTCCCTTAAATGTTACCTCACTGGTCCAGTAAGTCACTGATGTGCAACACTTCCTTTAGCCATTTGTTGTCAGTGACACAGGGCCTTCAAGATAATCCCTCCTCTCTGAGGTTTAATATTTCATCCATTCCAAATGGGATAAGGCTAAGACTTTGTTCATGAGCCCTCAGCTTAGGCAGAACGTAATTCAAAGTATTGAAAATAACTTAAGCCTGTATTTCTTACCTACCAATTAAGGAAAGTTACTTATTTGGTCTCAACTTCTTTTTTTCCTTCTAACTTGAAGCAAATACAGTTTAATTTTAAAAAATTGGAAGTGTGTAGGGAACAGCAAATTTTTATTTTCCCAAATGACACTGATTTGATAAGTCAGGCTGGGCATATAATGCAATGAAAGATGTTTTCCTTTTTATACATATATCTATGTGAATATTTGGATATACAAACAAACACATCAATAACCAAACCCTGAAAGTGCCTTTGCTTTCACTTCTCTGCATATTTTCCACAAACTTCCCCTGCCCATGCCTCCCCTGCACTCTGTGACTTGCACACCTGCCTTGACAAAGATCTGAGAACCACGATGCTGCTTTACCTTTGACTTAACAAAAATCTGTGCTGTGCAGGAAGTGACAAAGTATTACAAGAAATACACCAGAAAGTGAGAGCAAATGATATTTCCAATTGTGCTGATGATAGAAAATACCTTCTTCCAGCTTTATAATGAAAACCATATACTAGCCTGGGCTGTATAAAATAGGGAACACCTTAGAAAGTATTAGTTTCAATGTTCTGGATATCCAATCTGGAAAAAAAAAAAAAAAACCAAAACAAAACAAACCCACACCAAACCTCTATTTGCATCTATATTTTAAAATATTCCCAGGCTGGAACTTTTTTTATGTTTTGCTCCGTACCCGTGGTAGACAGGTAGGGATTTTATGGAAGCATTATTGAAAATGAAAACATAACTTTGACTGTAAGAACCAAGATACCTTAGCCTTCAAAATTTACACATATTACTTTGAAATTGCTAACTCAGGGCTATCTGAAGTGCTTGTTTGCTAACTCAGCAAAGAGAGAGCTAGTTGTACCTATTACCAGAACAATGCCTACACACAGAGATTTACCCATCAAAAATCACAGGAGGGCACGAGAAAAATGAGGGAAGATGTTGGGACTAATGGACATGAACTGCTACACTGCAGTTTTATTTCCCATCCCAAGGGAGGCTGGGGAAATGGATGTGAAAAAATTGTGCAGAAAGGAGCAAATTATTCTTGTGCATTGACAGCAATTGAATCTGTGCTCCTCCAACAAGTAGCACTGTTGAGTGGGAACAGTGTCAGTCACTCTGGCCCAAGCAGCCCATGCTGGTGTCTCCTCATCCCCCCACTCCATGGCACCTTTGAATGGTCCCCATCCAGAGCTTCAGCTTCCTCACCCTAACAAAGGAGGGCTCTTAAGAAGCAGAGCAGTTGGGTTTCTTGGTTTGATTTGATTTGGTCTGTTTTGTTTTTTTTTAACTTGAAGAGACAGCATCAGTGAGATCTGGACTGAGGGTGCTCTTCAGCCTGCTTGTCACCAGTACCCCAGACTCATTAGAGAACAAATGAAACACCCCAAAGATTCAGTGCCAGTTTTTGCAATGACAGATGAGCTGTTGTGCACCACACTGTGGTGCCAAGCCGATGTGGGGTCTGGAGAACACAAGGCCAGACTCTCCCCCGAGTGCACACAGGAAAGACAAGAGGCAGAGGACCCAAGCTGCAATGAGATCAACCCCACTAGAAATAAGAAACCTTCTCAGGAAGACGTGATGCGCTGGCTGCCCACATCTCCTTCCTGACTATTCCCAACACCCTGCTGGATGGGGTTGAGCCAACTGTCCTAAGCTGGTGGGCAGTCTTGTCTGGAGCAGGGAGCAGGACATGAGACCTCCACAGCCACGTCCAGTTGGATGGCCCTCAGGACATTCAAGAGAGAACAAAGTTCCTTCAACCCTTGCTGAGTTCACCCTGTGGGTGTCACCTCCTACAGGCTCAAGATCACAGTAGTCATGACATGAAAAAAATCACATAGCAATTTTTTAAATACCCACAAACCAACCTGTGATGGTTTGCATGTTTCTTGTCTGATAGCTCAGCATCTTTTGTCTTCCATTTGTCCCCAAATCGCATGTCAGGAGCTAACACTGACTTCATCCAGACAGCAGGGTGCTGGGGTTGCTGTGGCAATGATTTAAAGCTGCAGATGCTCCCTTCTGCTGCTGTTGATCTGTTCATGCCTTAGATGCAGTGTTTCCAGCCCTACCTGCTGCTCCACAACAGCTCTTATTGCTCTTCTGGGAATGGTAGTACTCTTGCTGGGTGGGATAACAGGTAAAAAGTGCAGCCTCCTGATACACTATTCAATATTCTTGGAGTTCAGTGGAGGCTTGTTTCTATTTATTCCTCTTCCTGCATTTGAGCCCTTCTTCCTCCTCACCATTCTGGTTTCTGATCCCCTGGGCATTCTCAGGGCTGCTGTGTCCAGCCTCTTCCAAAGGCTCTGAGGGACAGACAGTGGCACTGCAGTGGTGATAGGAGTGCAAGGGTGTAACATCACCCAAGCTCACCAGGCTGGGCTCTCCCTGTTTAGAGGTGGTGTCAGCCCAGGGTGAAAGCTGAAGCTGTAATTGGTGTCTTTGGTGCAAATGTGGAAGATTAATTAAAACCTACATTAAATCACTAATACTATGTGCTCAGACTATTATAATGTTACCCATTCCTTTTGTTCTGCTGCTGTTCCTTATATAGCTTCAGTTTTCACATTGCATACAGATAAATAGTCCCACTTTTTCACATAACTTTTAACAGGTTAGATGTTGGCTAGTTTCCTCACAGGCAACTCCCCTGACATGTTTATCTTACTTTCCAGTTTTGAAATCCCATTTAGTCTAGTATTTTAGAGCTCGTTATTAATTTCATTTTTAATGCAAGGAAACAAAACAAAGCTTAGAGGATGCCAAATTTCTAGGAAGGACCATATGAGGATTTGCCTGGCTTGGTCAGTAGTAAATACAGGCTGAATTTTCTACTTCTCTGCTCTTTCTATGGCAATATCAAGGTCAGTTAGTTTAAATTACAAGATGTACTGAAAATCACAAACACAATGTGTTCTCCCACTGTTCTCTATGGCAAGATATATTATAAAAGAAGAAAATTACTTTCTGTGCACCAATCTACATTCTCCAGGGAGCACTGCTTGTAACACTCTGCAGACCTTTGGTCCATGCTTGAATCAGGATGGGAGAGGGGTTTTTTTCCTCTGTCTAGTTAATCAGGAAGAGAACAATGTTCTGAGCTTGCACATGAAATTTGGATGCAGGATGGGTGGGATCAGGCTGTGTCCATCCTTGCTCATCTGGACACACTTGTGCAAACTTAGGGCCACTTGTCATTGCAAAAATCAGATTGCAAAGGATTGATTATGAAGTCAGATCCCATGTGTGTGTCTTTTTTTATTTGATCTAAATGTTAAAGGCAAGCTCAACATTTTGTTTGTTAGCAAGATCTGCTAAATGTTTGTACTCCTGTTCAGTTCATGATCTAGCAAAATTAAATTTAACTTGTTAAATTAGATGGTGTTATTAAAGTGCTAAAAGTCACTGCCAAGCAACAAGTTTATGCCCATGGTTGCTTGCCCGGCTGTGGAAGCTAGAGAGCATTTAAAAAAATCACCATCTGTCACACTCATGCAAATTCTAGAAGTTCTGAAGAAAAAACTGGGTGTTTACATGTTTCCCCTGCTCAGGTCCTGGGAAAAGTCCTTTATGTGCTAATTGTCTGGGAATATTGAGAATTTACAGCACTTTCTTGAGGTAACAGCCAAGGCAGCACCCCAGTGCCTAATTATTTCTGTTGCTGATTTTCCCTGAATTCACCTTAAATTTTTTTTTTACATTCTTTTGTTACCAGATGCTTTAGTGGCTACAAATACCACCTCAAAGGGACAATCTACTAAGATGTTTTAATCCTACCAGTGGGAAGAAACAGAAAAAGAAGTTACTACTGGTGTGCAGGAGTCCTACACACTCTGTGCAGGGTGTCTGTTGATAAATTTCTGGCTGTTTGCTGAAGAAGGGGTTAACTCGGCCCAGCCCAAGCTGGTTACATCACTCTGCCTGGAATCACTCAGGTTTTTGTTTCACAGTGTCTAGTCCCACTACCCCATCTCTTTTCTGCAGTCTTTTTACCCCTGGATATGTTATAATTCAGTGGGCTGCAGGTAATTAATTATACATTACCTAGCAGCTTAATTATAAATGAGCTAGCACACGGATCAGCTGGAGCTTGACCGTGACAAAGGCACAGCTCAGAGCTCCAGCTGTGCCCGGAGCGCTGCCTGCACCCTGGCTGGCCCCAGCTTGCTGTTAGCCCAGGGCTGTCCACGTCTCCATTCGATCCCCAGCGAGGATACACCTTCCAGCAGGAATTACTAACCTTTGGTCCAGAGAAAAAGCAGATAAGGAAGAGTAAACTCTGTGTAAAAGCTTGTTAGAGAACATCTGTTGTAAGGGCTAGATCGCTCTGGTGCTGAATGTGAAAGGTGGGGGTTTAGTTAGTGCTCCGTGTTAACCCAGCATCATTCCTACCAAATGGCAGAATTCTGGTCAGTGCTGAGTGCGTTTGGAAGCCCCACAAAAGCAGATGGAGTCTCTAGAAATCGGAAGAGGGCAATGAAAGGCAGAGACCCCATGCCAAAAACAGTATTGCAGGTCTGACACATACTGAGACAGCTGTGAGCAAAAAGGACCTGCAGGAAAAATTTACATCAGAGCTGAGCTTTGCTCTGTGAGAGGTCTTTGCTTGGAAAAAAACCCCGGTGATAATCATCATATCCTCATTTTCCCCCGTATTCATATAAATGGTAAGGAGAGTTCCCCTGGGGTACATTATTCAGATTAGCACTTCTCACTGCAAGGGGACACAATGTTAATTCAGTCTCTGTTCTGTCTTTATAATAAATTGCTAAAACACGATCAGACAAAAACAGCTTTGTTTTGGAAAATGATCATTTTTAGAGCAGTTGTCTTGCATAACTTTAATGCCTCTTTTTCAAAATTGCTCCTTATTTAAATGCCACTTATTATGAAGGCAATTTTTCCACTTATTTCTTTTTTAAAGTCAGAATTATTTGCTTTAATTTTACTTAGGACGAGCGGATGTGCTTAGAGCAGCATAATGAAGAAAAGTGTCCTACCTATATGAAGTCACATACCTCCCTCCACTGAGAAGCCTTCCTGATTCTTGAAAAGACACAACAGTTCCAAAGAGCCTTCATTTCTGGGGATAAATAAAGCAGAATTAGCTTGTGTTTTATTTGCCAGCAGCTCTAAATTTCAAACGGCTTTATTTGCAATTAAGGCTTGCCCAGCCTCTCAGATGTCTCAATTAGAGGAATCAGATCACTCACAGCTTGTGGGCCACATGCTTTGTAGTATGGTCATTTCCCCAGCCAACACATCCTTTTATTTGGATTTCTTATTTGAGCACTTCTGATCAGGTGCAACAGCTCTGATCCCAGGAGTCAGTGCTCCCCTGCTAAGCAAAGGGAAGGCAGAAATGCTACTGTGCAAGTTTTCTGAGAAAACTTTCAGAAAGCTTTGATAAAGCCATTGCATTGGTGTGGAGGAATTGGCTTCTGCATATTTCTTCACAAGGGTTTCCGAGAGTCAGTTTTGCTAATTAGAATTTGAATTAGAATAGTTCATCATATTTTTTTTCTTTTGCTCTTTCTTCATAAAGCATTTCCCAAACATTGAGAATGGCAACTTGAAAGATGTTCATAGATGGTATGGACTTGTTATTTATGGGCACTATCAGTGAATGGTAGTCTAAGTACACTACAGGATATCACAGATCACTATAAATCACAATTAGATGTTGCCTGCTTTATTCTTTTATGGTACACAGTCATTTGCTACAATTTATTAAAATATCTCTTAAATATCCTCACTCTTGTAAGCTGCTGTAAATGGGATTACAATATTAAGTAACTTAAATGCAAAATTAAAGTGATTGCAATACATTCATTCTTATTAAATCTTGTTGTCTTCTGCTCATACTACTGACAAGATGCTTTTAAGTATTTACTCAGTTGCAGTTCCTTGCACTTTCCTACCTGAAAACTCAATCAGCTAATGCTTTTTCTATCATGCAGGTTATTGATGAAAATATTAAATAATCCCAGGCACTGTGCAATCAAAATGACTTCAATTATAGATATTAAAAGCTTTTAATAGAATATTGATAATCCAGGGGCAGCACTTTTCTGGGGGTTACATCAGTTAACCTGTAATTTAGGATACTCTTAGCAGAAAATTTCAACCACGGCGTTGGGGAAGAAGCTGAGGATGGCAAATGCGTGCAGCCTCACCTGGGTGCTCTGACAGAGACACCTTGCCAAGCTGCTGCACAGCTCCTCTGGTGTCCACATGGCCCTGCAGGAGAGTTGGTGGCAGTGGCTGATGCTTTCAGAGCCATGGATGTTTTCAGAGCCATGGCAATGTTCCCTGGACAGCTCAGCGCATCCTGAGGACAACAGACAGAGGAGAAGGGCAGAGCCACAACCACAGAGGGAGAACTGCCTACAGATCACTCCATTCCCCTGCCTTCTTGGGTGTAACCTCCACTGAAGTTTGTCCAAAATATGAATCATGGATTATGAATGATTTGGGATAACTTATAATTAATTTACAGTTTATCATTAGTAAGTGTATATTCACAAGTACATACACATATCTATGGGATGCACATAAAATTTTTCACTCTCCTTTTTCAAATTACATTTCCTGAACTGAAGTTATTGTCTCTGGTTTATTCTGTACCCTTCATGCACCATTTTCAGAGGGGAATGCATGAAATACAAACTGCTCAGCAAAGCACTACAACAATATTTTTCTCTGCAAACATTTGCTGTTGGAATTTAAACAAAAATCCTTTGGGTTCCGCTGTGCTGAGACACTTAATATCCTGTCATGCTTTTTCTAATATTTAAAAATTAATGACTTTGTATTTGCTGTCAGTTTTGCATCAGAACTGCTTGCAATTAATTCCTTGTAGACTCTCTCAGCAACGCTCCTTGCCCTGATTCCTGATGATGATCCAATTCTAGATTCTGCTGAGGCTTCAAGTAATCAAGAATGAGGAGGTTCTTTCATTTTTTTACAAGTTGATTTATTCACTTCTACAAAGAATTTGTTCCAGTTGCTATATCCCATCTTCTGATATATATATATGTCGTATATGTGTAATTTCTATATGTATACAGACATGCATATATATAAATATGTGTATATATAGTCTGCTAATTAAATGTTGCAATATGGGATGACCTTCACAACAAGCTGTTTGAATGCTGGGCTTCATTCCATTAGACTGAAATAAATTCAGACCCAGGAAAAGATACATTCACTTTGGGTAGTGTTATTTTGGCAGCTTCTTTGGCAAGTCTGTCTCTTGTCCTTGCCCATGCTGGCTTCAAAGTAACAGAAGGAAAGGACATATCAATAAAGCAAGAAAATGAAAGTAATTTGGTCAAACTGTAAAGATGACTAGTGTTGGAGAAAAGTAAATTATATGTCTTGTCTTGACTGAAGCCTAGTCATGCTGTGTAAATTATAATTTCCCAACTCCCCTATTTTTTTTCCAATTTTAGCCCACTGAGTTAGATTTCCCATTGCCTTTTCTGGTGTGGCAGGCTTAAACACTGTTGTTCAAATTCAGGAGTGTCCTGCTTTGCCTTTGCTGCAATAACCACAGGAGATGCAAATTTACTGACCCAAATTGGTTTTATAAACATGCTTTGTACCAGTGCGTAACTGCTCTCTAGAAGATATGCCAGCAGGTGCCTAATTTCAGTAATGCAAATCACTCGTGTAAATAGAGTAAATGTTTGACTACTACCCTTAGTAAAGAGGCAGTTAGAGGTTTAGTAGCAGTGCAAGGACCAGGAGGTTGAAAGGCTTCTTGCAAAAAATAGATAAGCTTTTTCTCTCATGGCCATAATAATACTAAGGGAGAAACAAAGATTTCTTTATGCAGCGTGAGGAAAAGCCGTGTTTTACTGCAGGATTTAAGAGGATAATTGGTAGTTAGTTACCTTAATAAGAAAATATGCTGCCTAGAGTCAAAATCACGTGCTGGAGGAAAGGCCATAAAGGTGCTACCTTGAAAAGCTGAAGAACAGAAGGATGAATACACAGAAGGGATGTGTCTGTACCTTCTTTAGCGTTAGCAAACTGCAGGGAATGCAACAAATCCAGCTTCCCAGAATCAAGATCTGAGCCATCCTTGAATGACAAATCAGATGTCCCCCAGTTAGAAACTCCCTGAGGAATATCCTTCCCATTGAAAACAAACCCAAGCAAAATGTTCTGCAGAGAAAGGAGTATTCTGCAGAGGCAGAATTTCTATTCCTCTATTTTTACCAGCCTGGCTTCTCCCTCAGAAACCTGTGAGGTGGGTTGTCTCAGGAGACTGGAGTTCCTACAAACCAAGTCTATGCCCTGTGGACCATGTGGTCCATTTTCCTGAGTGACCTGCAGGCCATGCTCCTGGTTTTTGGAGGAAGGCTGTGGAAAGGGAGAGGGCAGTGCAGAAGAGAGGATGGAAGGTCAGGCTGATGTGGATTGGGCAACACTGAGGGGTGGAGAACAAGGCCAATGCCATTTGTCACATCTGTAACAACTTGAGGCATTTTCAAGGTAGTTTTCTGTCTTCCTGTCCAGCCAGTTGGCAACTGACTCTGTTGGTATCATTTTAGGATTTGTTGAGGAAGGATGAGTACTAAGCCATCAAAACACAGATATAAATGTATAGAGTGTAATAAGAACAAACTTCAGAAGTGCTCTGCTTATCCTTTTCGTTCTCCTTCCAAGACCAGAATTTTGCAGGTCTAATTTGGGTAGTAAACTTGCAAAGAAATTGGATATGCTGCAAAACTTCTTTCAGAAGGTTAATTTTAAAAGAAGTATTTTTAGTTCTTTGAAGATTGGTGGGAACACAAAATAGGAGAAGTTAGTCACATCACCACCATTTTCTAACTCACTATTTCCTTGGCCGTCTTTTTAAAGTTTATATGCAGTTCATAAAGTGATTTGAAACATCTCTGTTACATTCATGAAGATGTTCAGAGCTTTCTGACATTTCCTGACAACAAGCCCTCTAAAAGTGATCAGGAGCATTTTTCTAAAGTTAAATTATTCTGACCTGCAATAAAATGTCTAAAAAATGAGGGCAGCCTTATCCTGGGAAACAGTTAACATTACAATCTGCATTGCAGCCAAGGCTTCAGCAGTTTGTGAACGCTTGAGGGAGAGAAAGACGCTATCAATTACTGATTTGAAAATTACAGTTATTCAGAACTTGGAAGACGGTGAATCTCCTAAAGGCTGTTGATACCAGCAATAAACTTTGCAGTTGTCTGCTCCCTGATGCTCAAAAATTCAAGGTATATCTTAGCATTCTCTCCCTTCAAATACCACTTTTTGAAATTAGTTTTCTGAAGGATATAATTTCTGTATGTTTGATCCCTAGCCTGGCCCTGGAAAGGCAATTTTTTCCTGGGGAACAGAGACAGACTTCACTATCAGTGGACTCAGATCAGCACGGGTCATTTCATTTTACCAGTTTGAGGTTTTTTTATAACAGTATATAAAAAAAGATTGAAAAGTCCAATTGAACATTTCTCTAAATACTGTCATTTTCAGGGAGCATTTGGACTTCACTTCTTTTTTACCTGAGTGATAAAACACCGACACACGTGCAAAACATTTATATATAAAAGCTTGGACAGTACTTCTGAATAGCAATGGTCAGAGAATCCTTTTTCAAGGTATTTACAAGTGCAAGATCTATATAAAAGAAAAACTAGTTTTATGTGATAACTTCTTGATACATTAGAAGAGCTATTTTGTATGTAATAAATACAATCTCTTCCAGAGGAAAGCAAATGTATTTGTAAATGTCTTTTGCATAGACTATGAATAAACTCTCTTGTCCCTTGTTGCTGTCAGCTGCCATATACCATCTCCTTCTTCATGTGGGTTTTTTTTTTTTTTTTTCCCCAAGAATAAGAAATAGCGCTTTAGGGACACTCAGTTTTCAAACCTTAGTTCTGATTTATGAGGGGTTGCACAAACCTGATGCTGGAGCAGCTGCGAAGGAGCTCACCCACAGACCTGTTGCATACCTTGGCTGCAGGTAAGGGAAAGATCAGTAACAGCTGGCCAGAGTCCAGCAGTTCTGCTCGTCGCCTCAGAGAGGTGTTTTGTCACTAGGAATTCAGACTAGTTACTTGTCCTTGCAGCTGGAGAAATTTCACTCGGGTGTAAACTGGCAGGGAGGAAGATGCAGACCACGGGTTTGTTGGTGAATACAAAACAAGCAGCTGGAGAATTAAAATCTTTTCAGAATAAAAGCCTCTGGAGAATAGTGCAAGGGCAATTTTTACTACAGCTCTGCCCAAATAATCCTCCCTGCTCTTTCCACTCTCAGTCAGTGCATCAGCAAGTTCATAGTCCTTCAGTGTATGGACTGGTATTGGCTGAGGAGAATGAGAGGATCAGACTTGTACACATTTTAGGGGAGGCTGCACCTACAGCTGAGCTTGATATTAGCAGGATAAGACAGTTTAATAGGCTTTTCCTAACTTTAATACATGCTGGAAAATCCAGTTGACACTGTGGGTGCCACTGAATAGGTTTACTACATCTCAAAGCTAACTTTCTGGAACATTTAAATTTGGAAAAGCTGAGACTGAGACAAATCCATAACAAGGCTGGCTATATTTAATCCTAAAGCCCCAGGAAAATGGTGAAGATGGCATTACAGTAGGAAATCCTGTTTTTCTCAAGAACTGTATGTGGCCTAAGCAGACACATTGTTTTCTTCTGGAACACCAGATGCTGTGGAAAGTGTCAGTTTAGAAGACAGACCTTTCAGGCTGCTAATACAGCACTTATATAGATTCATAAGCTTGTAAAACGGATCATTACACATTGTACAAAAATCCATACCATCCTCTTGGCTTAATATAGTACTGAAAGAAATATTTCCAAGATTTCACTGGAGGAACAGATTGGAGATCATGACAAAGAATGAGCATGTAGTGTAATTTATAGCTTGCCTGAATTAGACTTCTCATGTCTGATCTGCAGTTAAAACTGGATACAGTAGGCTTAAGTTGGCATCGTCAGCTAATGAAGAACTTATATCAGGAGAGTGGCTGTTCATTTAGCCTGGCTGTGTGCTGCGATCCGGTCCCTGCAGCTGTTTCCTGATCTTGTTGATGTGTTTAAAGAACACACATTTGGTACTACATGCTTCTGGAGGTGGTGTATCTTCACACTTCCTGCGGAGACTTAGCACTATACTTTGCAGAGTAGTAGAAACAAAAGCCTGGAACATAAACAATCAAAATTCTTCTGGGAGAGGGATCTTAGCGGAAAGCAAAGCCTCAAAGTTCAGCCCCACAAAGGGGCCCATGGCCAGCTCTGCTGTATCTCAAAATTAAGATCTGAAGAATGAATGCAAGATGTTGGTGTACCTTGAGCTGGTGTGTCAGGGTAAACATTTACATATTTTGAAATCCAAAATAGATAAGAATCATAGTGATAGACAAAACAATCCAACAGGTAACATTCATATGCAAGATTTACATAGGGATGTGGAAGTTTGTTAGGACACCAAGACAGACACCCACCCCACTATCAGTAGTACAACAAGGTATTGGACATTAGACTTGAATGACAGATTAACACCAGACATATTTATGCAAAACCTGTTTGTTAATGGAAAATACCCTAAAACAGAATGATCACCTGTTTCTCCATTAGAAATACTGTCTTGCTTCTATAACTAGAGAGCCTCATGGGGTTTCCACAAGCTACAAGCCCCTAGGAACACTTGAAAGATACTTTGGTTAGCAGGTGCCATGTGCTGATGGAGCTGAAAGGGCTGTGGGTATCTGGAGCAGCCTCCTCAGGCTGCAAATGCCCCTCTGGCTCTGAGGGCATCTAATGCTCAGGGTCAAGTGTCACAGGGATGTAAGGGACACATGAGTATGTGGGAAACAACAGCTGCAAGAAGCCAAAAAAAAAAAAAAAAAAAAAAAAAGAGGAAAAGAAAAAAAAAGAAAAAAGAAAAAAAAAGGAAACAGTAAAATCCAGTCTGGAAAGATGTATGAGGACATATGGAATGGCAGAGATGTAGTATACAATACAACAGGAGGATAGTGCAAATCAAGCCAGTGTGGCGTAGAGGCAGATGGAGGACAGAATTGTGTGCACAGGAAGCTTGGAGAGGGATGTGACTTGGGCAGCAGCTTCTCCCATCTCAAGTGAAGCTTGCAGGAAAGGAGGGAACACTGGAGTGACACTTTGCCTAGGTTTTCCCTGAAAGGCATTGCCAACAGTAGACGGGAAAACAATTATGAATTTGCAATAAAGAAAAAAAGCAGTTTGGGAGTCACAAGTTGAAGTGGATCAAACTTGTGGCGTCAGTAAAGCTTCAACACCATTGCAGAGGACTCAAGTATGGAAAAGAAAACTCAGCTCTGCACACAGACTGTGTCATTGCTGCTGTTGCAGCAGCTCTGAACTAACTACATTTCAACACTCAGTAAGAAGAGTTGAAAGGACGACCAGCAGAGCAAGCTTTCATTTTCTAGAGGATTAGATTGCTTCCACCTGGCACTAGCTTTCAGATTCCCAACATTCAATCAGTATTCAAAACACTGTGATGCCTCTCTTGTTCCTTAAAGCCATTGTAGAAGTGATTCCTTTTAAGCTCTCTAATTGAGAAACTAATTCTCAGTTGCATCAGTACAGGGGGAGGATATGAGTAAAGAAGTTAAAGAGTTTGCTAAGATGAGACATGTCACTTAAAAAATTTAGCTTTGAAAAAGGTTTTTACAAGATTCTGTTACCATCACATTGCTGAGCTTGCCTTATTGCTGACCCATTACACTGGAAAGAGAAGGCTACTTTTCTTATTTTGGGTGTGTGCTGTACCTGCTTTTTCTGTGCTGTTAAATCCACAGCCTTCAGGTTCTCTAGAAACCCTTTGGTCTTCTGGATGCCCATGCAGAACCGTGACTTTTTCAACAATATTTTTTGTCAACCTACCTGCAACTTCCTTTAACAGAGCATTCAGAAATTATTTCTACATTTGTGCAATAAGGACCATGGAGAAAGTTAAGTGCAAAATGTAATGCGCATTGTAATTAAGCAAATGTAATGAGAGTGCAGCAGAGGCAACATTAGTGCCTCTTCTTGCCACAATGCACTTATGTGTGAGAATTATGTCAAAAAAAGATGCAAGTTGAAGAGCCTGACAGATAAAGGGATGATTTATGCCTGGTGTATAATGGGAAGAAATGCAGATATGGAAAGACTCAGTTTGCAGGGGATCTGGCCAGCAAAAATCCTTCCAATACAAGGGAAATCTAATGTACAAGCCAGACAAAAGATCAATTGATGTGACATGAACAAAAAAGTATCATCAGTGCCTGGTATTGCTGGACTGCTCATCATGGAGAAGACTAAACATGGTGTTATAGCAAGGATGTCAGACAAAAACAAAAATTCTGTGTAATTTTGGTACAAAACGGACAGCAATGGATCTTGTTCTCCCACGACTTTAGGATCACCAGCATGGCAAATTTAATTTTTCTGACCAACAGAACCTATTTCTTAAAGCCTTTCTTCCCCTGTTTCTGTGAAGAATGAAGGAAACAATTAGTGACTCTTCCATGCTGCTGGGGCATGGCATTTTCATGATACAGGACAATATGGAAACATCTGCTAGGGAAACAAGATGTTTCCACGTGAGGTTTTATTTTAAAATCTGGTTTTTTGAGCAAATCTGGGGCTCACAGCCTGTACCTACAAAGGGAATAAATACCTTTTGCAAGGCTTTCAAAAACCTCTGTCTGGCTGACAGTGCAGCAGCTATTGCTTTAAAAGCCGGTGTCCAAGGCAGTACCACCCAAAAGCCACAGAAATTCCCTTGGAGTAGGGTTGAGATCAGCACTTGCATTCATGCATTCGACCTAGTCTTGCAACTTCCTAGAAGGCAATGTACTTTTGTGGCCATGGATGCCTGGGAAAATCAACTTCTGCTAAAATATTGAACTGTCTAGGGAGGGACCAAAAGTGCAGGGGACTGAACTGCCCTGGGAAACAAATTTGGATGATGCCATTTATTTTAAAATATATCAAAGTGAGCCCAGTTCTCACCGTTTTCAAACCTTATTTGAATTAGCATTTCCTTAAAAATGCATCCTCATATACAGCCTTATACACTGGTATAATTTTTTTAAGTGCTTAAGCAATTTCTTCCCTACAGGTTGGGGGATTGGAGAGATTGCACTGGATTGGAGATGCAGGATTGGAGAGTCTCAGTGATTTGGCAACCTTTAGCTACTTAAAGCAGCCTACTCCTACTACTCTGAGGTGACAAAGAAGCTCTTAATATCTGCATAATTTCATGTGGTCTTATTATACAAAGATGAATTGCCTTTTCTGTGGAGCCTTGCGTTTAGATTAATAACAAATGTAAAAGAATCGGTAGAATTGTATTTCTGCAAGAGAAATTGATCTGTTAACATTTAAATTCTTTGCCATGGGCTTTAGTAAATCTTTCAGTTGAAGGTAAGATTAACTTCTTCCCTATGTTTCCAACATCTTGGCTTGCAGTGCTTTTAAAAGATGCATGAAGGATAGATATCTTTGCCTTTCAGCATTTTGGTCAGATCACTTTCATTTGGCCAGATGCTATCACCGCGGTAAATTTCAAAGCTAAAAATAGACTTGACTTCCCTCCCCCTTATCTCTTAATTCTTTCAGATAGATAATGATCCAGTGCTACCTTGTGACCTTTCAAGTCTAGCTCACTGCATGTTAAATGAGCACACTGATTTGGAGAGCAGAAGTCTTGTAGCTTAAGGTTTTTAAGAAAGGAGTTAGGTTTTTTGATCTTTTATTTAAAGCAGTAGGTGATTTTAAAGCGAAAGATGATTTTATTCCCTCACTTCAGGACATAGAGGTGCCAACTCCAAAGACTTAAAGCCTGATTCTGGCTTTTCACTTCAAATAATCCTATCACAAAACCTTTACTTTTTACAAGACTACTTCATAACATTTAATAATAATATTTAAAACATTAGGTCCTGCTTTCACTTGTACTACCTTGCACCTTGAGTAATTGATCAAGGCAAACTGACACCAGATTTGTGTCATCACAGGAAAGAGCAAAGTTCAATTGCTGGCTCTTGTCTGCTGTGGCTGCAATATTTATTGCTATGAAGGGATTTTGTTATAATCTTCCTTAAACTATGACAGGAACTTGTTATGGTAGGCTTTTTGGAAAGAATAAACTGTAGCATTGAGATTTGCTTAAGTGTTTAAGAAGAATTCCAGTAGCATGGCATTGAAACTTGAAAGATCCAGCAGGACACACGAAATAATCAAGAATTCAATCTTTGTGGAGGATGCCCCTCAGCCCCTCAGATTTTTCTGCCAGTTTCTTCAGCATGCCCTTGTGGGTTATTTTCCGAAATTTCTTGGCAGCCTCAGACAGCTGGTATTCCATACGCACTGACATCATACATCTCTACAGAAGGGGCTTTTAGGAAGAAGGGGAATTCAAGACTGTAAATCCATTTTGCTGTTTTATTTTCTGTTTGTGTGCAAGAAGGAAAAAATAAGTTCCGGTCAAAACTGAATCTGAAAATTAGACATTGAGTATGAAAAAAAATATTGACATCAAACTGAGTACTGGGTAAAATTAGGGTCTGAGTGTGGGAAGGGATGTAGAGGGATTGAGTTTGTGAGAGGAGATGGTGGCAACAAGGATACTGGAAAGAAACTGCACTGAAATCTGTGCATTGAACTGTGATCTTACCTTACTCCTCTGGCAGGGTTTTGCTGTTTAAAATTTCTCCTTCTCCACTAATGCACACAAACCAAGGAAGAATAAAAGAACCAAAACCAAAAGCAAAAATCTAATTTCCATCCCACATGATGTCTGATGTTTATAGGACACCTCATCAACAGGTGTTGGATTGGAACAAACAGCTTGAGCAGATAGATTATTTATATGCCATTTGTTTCTTCTGGTTTCTGTATCATCCTCCTCCTTTGTCTTTAAGCAATTTGTGGGAAGGAACATCTCAGCTACAGCACAGGCACGTTTCTTGCTTTGGTTTTGATGGTTAATGAATTGACTTTGCTTTCTAAATGGTGGAAGTTATAACTAAGACAAGATATCAAAACAAGTAAGAGTGCTTTGAAATTATATGTCAGTTCACTAATATGCACAATTCAGAGAAATCAGTGAAGTCTTTCCAGCTTTGGTTTTGTTCATCTGAGTATCAGCTGGTGTGGTAAATGCAATCCTGCTGAAACTGTTGTGTTCTCCATCTCTCAGCAGAACTTGAGAAGCATTCCTTCCTGAGTGCATGCTATTCTCAGTGAAGTCAAGATGCTTTGTGTACAGTGGAAACCACCTCAAAATAACTCCTAAGCAATCCGGAGATGAACACGCTGGGAAACACCTGTAGAGGGGATCAGTAACCTTTTCCTTTTAAATGTGAAAGAGTCTGTCTTTTTTACCACATCACACAAAAATTCTGTTACAAAATATTATCATGGAGTTGCATTACAAAAATGTTCTCAGGAGTTCAGAAAATGCCAAATTCATAAGCAGAACCTACAGAAATAAGCTCAGATTGATAAGCAGACTTAAAAAATAAACCAAGGACTCTATTTCTGTTACCATCCGACCTGGGACTACATATACCCATTTGATTTTGTCCATAAAATAAAGCTACCATCTTCGTTGGTGTGCTGAAGACACAGTCACTACAATGTGTGCACTGGATGAAAATTATTTATTTACACTTGTCCTGGTTGCCTTCCTTGTGTATCTCCACCTTCAGCTGTACGAGAGAATGATGGGATTGCTACAGTAAGGACAAATATAGTTCTAAGAGCCACTCTTACCAGGTTGGATGTAGGTCTATCCCACTTGCTGAGAAATGCAGACAAGCAAACAAACCCAGAAACTAAACTAAAAGTGACTGAAGCATCACACGTGTTTTTTAGAACTCATTGTCCCATATGCCAGTGACATTGTCCCTGAAGGGATGTACCTAATTCTCAACCTGGCCCAAATGAATTTAGGAGATCCCCAGCTAGAGTGAAAAAATAGAAACTTCTTCAGAGGTAGGAATAAATAGTTCATTCTCCCAGCTGTCTCCTTCCCAGCTCATTGCTATCCCAGGGTGCTGTCAAAGATCACTCTTTTTTTGAGAAGCAGTCTCTTGGTAATGTGTAGAGAAAACTGCATCTGGGAAGAATTTCTGTTTGGAGCAATCCTACAACAAACTAAATGAAAAAAATGCCAAGTCCTTCACCCTGGACCTTGGGTTTTTTTCCCTTATTCCTCTAAGCAGCCACCCATCCTCAGTATCTTTTCATCTTATTATTTTTTCAGAGGATATCTGTCCTGTGCTGGGGAGTAACCATCAAACTCTGAATTGTGGCTAGAAGGTATTATCAATAGTATGTCACATATCTCATTTTAAGACAAGGACAAGAATTCCAGGAATGCAAATTTAAATTACCTACTTCGAAGAATATTCAGATTCCAAAATCTACAAAACAGGAACTTCTGGAATCAGTGCTGCTCAAGCAAGCAGACTCTTTAAATGCAGGCATATACTATTGGAAACTTCCCCCTGGCCCCAAGAATTTCTCTTAGTTACAGATCTCTGTATTTCTCCAAATTATAATGCTCTGTTGCTGGCACTCTTCAAGCCAGTGGAGTTACTGGCTAGATGACCCATCCTTACCACGGAAAGAAAAATGGAAGCAAATGTGTCTGTGGGAGAGGTCAAGGTCCAGTTTTTGGAAGGAGATAAATGCCTCTTAATTCTATTGATGGTCAGAAACACAGAAAATTTTCAGCATTTCTTGTGCCTTGTGACCTGACCCTGTATCCAAGTGTTTGAATAGAATTAAGTTACGTTTACAAAACTGCAATTACTGTCAGCTGAAATAAGCACTGCTGGCAGTCAGGAGACCTTTTAGAATGATAACAACTGACTTTTTATTTGACATGGAGAGAGACTTCTTAAGTAACTCAGTTTTCTGTACTTTATGCTTTTGTTACTCACTGCTGAAAATACACCCTTTACTGTTCTGTGAAATGGTTCTAAAAAAATGACCTTTTTTTCTACAAACTTCCCTACCATAGTATTTATAAATTACTATGCATTACAGCATTACACAGGAATAGTGAAATAAAATAAATCCCTTCCCTGCTCCAAGCAAAAAAATTCTAATCAACCTCTAAAGGTCATTATCTCCATAACACCGCCAATGCAGGAGTTCAGTTTAAAATGCTGGAAAAGAGGCCTGGTTACAAAGCTGTGGTTGTTCTGTGGATGAACTACACACAGCTGTGGAATAATTGCAACACGTCACAACCTCCTGCCCTTCCAGTCTGTCCTTGAAAGAGGATCATGACCTGGTTTAAAAACCACACCAAGTAGGCAGGCAGGAAGGAGGTTCTGTGCAAACTCTGCATGGTGTTGCCAAAACAAATGTGCCTGATTGCTGCAGGGTTTTCTGCAAAAAAAAAAAAAAAAAAAAAAAAAAAAAACCAAAAAAAAAAAAAAAACAAGGGTAGGACTTGACTGTGGGCAAAGGGAAGGGAACAGAGAAAAAAATTACAGTCTGGCACCTGAGCTGAGAAGGGACAGAGGATGGTGTCACCAGGGTAGGACTCTTCAAACCAGTGGTCATTACAGGAAGACCGTTCCCCTCAACACAACCAGGAGGCACCTTGGCACCTCAAGGAGAGGCATCCTCAAGGATGAAGACACAGAGGTTTTGTGGCTCTGGCAGCTTTCTCTGGTTCCAGCAAGTGCCTCAGAAAGATCTGCATCCACCCATAAACAGCTCCACGCTCAATCTTCAGCCACGGGGTGTTCAAACAGTACTCAAGGTCAAATATCTGTCACTCAGGAGCCTGCTCATGGATGTGAGCCTGGACCCTGGTTTTTGTATATGGAAATCTGTTGCAGATTCCAAACTATATTCATTTCTCCTCTTTCCCCTCCTCTTTTTGGGAGTTTGATTTGATGATCCATGTGTGTCCCTTTCAGCTTGAGGTATTCTAGGATTCCATGATATCATGACCTATTTTGCTTAATAATTTATGTGGCTTTAACTTCCACCATTATCACCTGAGGTTGTCTCTGCTGCTTCTCTTTGATTTGCCTGCTTCTCCATATGTGACAACAGTCTGTGAAACAGGTGAGATTACAGCAGTCAAAGTGAGAACTGGGAAAGGAAGCAAACTCCACAAAAGCTTTGGGCACAGAGAAAGAAGAATTATCTGAGGTTACCTTCGGCCACCACTTGTTCTGCTGGTAGCTACCATTCACAAAGGAGAGGCTGGAAGCACTGAGTGAAATGGTTTGTGAATAACATTTTTACTCTTCCCAAGCCCATGATCAGCTCCAGTGGTTATGGCATATGGAAGCAGAGAGCATAATTTCTCAACAATCTGTACTCTGCAATACTGCAGCAGGCTCATGCTGGGAAGGGTTACGTTGCCTCTCAATAGGGCTGAGCTCAGTGAAGGAGGAGATGCAAGATATGAACAGAGAGTTGGGATATTTGATCCTAGACTGAGACATTTTCAGCTAAGGGATATGGTTCTGTAAGCCAGGGACAATAATTCTGGAGGGGTTCTAGGTAGAGCCCAGGTGCTGTATACCACTGCATTTTGAATATGGCAGCTTCATCATGAGGCAAAGGATGTCTGGAAAACCCTCCTCTGGTCTGACCTCAAGTAATCTGCCCGTGGATTTGCAGGACTTGTCATCCAGCAAAATATGACTTTGTAAAATAGAAGCAAATCCAAACCTTGCAGACTGACAGAACAGTCTTCCCAGCATAAATGATAACAGACTGAAGAAAGAATGTAATACAGGAGGGGGCTGATGCAAGCAAGCAGAGAGCAGTGAGAAAGCAGTAAGTACTCTCCTGATAAGCTCTCAGGGAACATCTATGCTGCAGGCAAAAACAAAAGAGCTGGCAGCAGTGCATGATGGATGTTACAGAAAACGTGGTTAACACATATCTGTACGCAGGCCAGGAGCCACTGTCGTAGCACTAAGGCTATGGGAGTTTTGACATGGAAAACACAAGCCACAAATACAAAGATCACAGGTTATTAGAGAGGATCCAGTGCTTTTTTCTTCAGACTGCCTTTGATGCAGCAGCACAAATGCACTGAAACCCTGGCAGAACAAAAATAGTATGAACAAACTCTTTTGTTCCCCTGATGTTTTCTGATCCCATAACTACCAGATGGCCAGAGTGTAGGGAAGAAGATGGGGCACTTCTACATCTCTCACTTTCTTATCTTCTTTCCCTCAGTCTTTTTTATTTTTTCCTTCCTACATCTTTGAAAAGCTTTTCTACCTTTCCAATGCCATTCCTGCCAGCTCAGCCTGCAGCATGTCAGCAGTGGCAGCAGGAATTGCAGAAGTTCTGGCATTCTTGCAGTCCCTTGATACCCCTCACAGAGTGCAGGGTGCATATCTCTCTTCCTCTGCCCCAGGGAAAGCAGTAGGGCTTCACTGCACTGGAGATAAATGCCCAGGAGAGATCTGACCCAGGGTGCAAGAACATGTTGGATTCTCCTTACTGGCAGGAGCAGTGTAAGTTGTCCCACTGGTGAGCTCTGTCTGGATGAGGTTCAAGAGGTGCGTGAAAAACTGTCAGCCTGCCATTGAGGCAGCGGGATGCATTTCCCTGCTGTCAGGTTCCAGCTAACAAGCAGAATCAGCCTGGAAGCACAAGCCATGGCCCTAGAGCAGTAGCCAGTACTTATTAGGATCTCAGGAAGAATGAAGCTAGTAGGCTCAGGGAAACATATTGCTAAAAATACTCTTGGCAGTTGGCAGGAGAAAAGCGAGGCAGAAACCTGCTTCACTCAGTGCTCTTTGGCCACATACCCTTAAAACAGCACAAGGCCCCACAGCAGGTGTTCCCTGAACATCATCCTCCCTGGGACCGAGTAATAAATCTGTATCAGTGAGCCCACACCTCAAATCCTGTGTCCAGTTCTGGGGCTCTCACTATAAGAAAGGCATTGAGGCACTGAAGCATGTCCAGAGGAGGGCAGTGGAGTCGGGGAAGGGTCTGGGGCACAAGTCTGATTAGGAGCATCTGAGGGAGCTGGGGCTGTTTGGCCTGGAGAAGAGAGGTTTGGGGTGACCTTATCACTCTCTACAACTCCCTGAAAGGAGGTTTAAGCCAGGTGGGTGTTGATCTCTTCTTTCAAGTAACAAGTACCAGGAGGAGAGGAAGCAGCTTCAACTTGTGCTAGGGAAGGTTTAGATTGGATATTGGGACAGATTTATCCACCAAAAGGATTGTAAAATATTGGAGCGGACTATGCAGGGGAGTGGTTGAATTACCATCCCTGGAAGTCTATGTGGCACTTAGGACATGGTTTAGTGATGGGCTTGGCACTGCTCAGCTAACGTTGGACTCAATGATCTTATAGATCTTTCCCAATCTATACAATTCTATGCTCCTATTGTGTCTCACCTGCCAGCTACAGCCTAGTCAAGGAGTGTGGGGAAGGTATCAGGTAATTAAGTAACAAGCTGCAATTGCATTTTAATTGTCAAAGTTATTTCTCCAAACTTCCTAAAAGGTGTGATTTTGTCATCGTAGCCTTCTGTTTCATTGTGAAGGCACTGAAACAGGTCAGTCTTTGGGTTTTATAAGGAAAGTTTAAAAAAATCCTCATCAATAGAAAAGCTAGAAAGAAAGGGAACTCAGGGTAGGAGAGCAGATATGGAGGAGGAGACAAGGGGGAGGTGATTTTTATTTACTGTCAGGGGTGATATTGTTTCCTAGAAGAGGAAAAGTGCACAG
The DNA here is from genome assembly GCA_013401135.1 of Cettia cetti. NCBI lineage: Eukaryota > Metazoa > Chordata > Aves > Passeriformes > Sylviidae > Cettia > Cettia cetti. The sequence goes on along the minus strand of VZUI01066766.1, from coordinate 25,183 downwards.
CTCTTACAGGGCTTCTGCTGCACCAAGTATTTGTATCCTGCCTCTTACTGCCTGATGTGTGTCACCCAAGCAGCATAGTAAAACACACCTCCTTTTGACATTCCCTTCTAGGGAATACCATCCAGGGGCAAATGGAGAGTGTCTGTGAGACAGATCAGGGCTCCTTGCAAAGACTTTTAATAAATCATTGCACCTTCTTGTCAGATTTTTGCATCCTGGATGCTTCTGTGAGGGCAGAGCTCCTATACAGCTTTGGGGAAGATGAATCACTCCATCCCATTGGCAATAATGCTTAAGGAAGAACACTTCTTCCTTTCTAAAGCATCACTTGCAGTGCCTAACTAGCTGACTTCTGACTCTTCAGGGGGTAGGCCTGGTAAAGCAGGCACAGCTTAGGAGTATCTTATTTCTCCCGGTTATTTTAAGTCCTCCACCTTACAGGCCTTGGTCTGGTAACCAGAGCGGGAAGGTAAGGAAAAACTGTCTCTGGCAACAGAATGGGGGGAGAGAATGTGCTGTCTCTTGCCCTGCAAAGTACAACAGCATTTCTGGTAAGAGTGTGAGTGTCCACAAGTGACTGCTGATGATGGTCTCTGTTGGAGTTAAAAACATTCTTCAATTTATGGAAAATAGCAAAGTGCCTGGCAATCCGGAATGAGCACCACGCAATCTTTCAGGGTAAGGCTGTTGTAGTTTGTACTCTTCACAAATACAAGTGCCCAGAAAAAAATGTGCAGGGATGTAGCCCCCTTCATGTGACTCAGAGCTTTAAATCTGTCCTCTTGCTTAATCCAAGAGCTGCGATTGCAGCACAACACTTTGCTGGCAAAGCACAGTTCTGCTAAAAGAAAGCTGCTTCCTATGGGCTGTTCCAAGCAGAGAAAATCTCCTTGGAGAGCTTCTTAAAAGGCTAGTAAAAGAGATCCCCTACTAACTTCTGCTTCACAATAGAACCCATGTTACCTGCTATCCAAATAATCCCTGGGAGGTGATGTTTCACTTCAGCAAAATTTAGGAGGAAACTGTAGTGAACTGAAATTATTACATTAAATTGCATCTGAGAAACAAGTTCTGTTTGACCAATTCTTGGTCAAAACATTTATGACTGGTAAAAGCCTAGATTTTCTGGCATTGATTCAAAACCAGTCTGTACTTTAGTGTGTCAAGAAGTCTATGCAAGGTTGGAATTGGTGTATGGCATCTGGAGAAGCAGCATAATTTAGCCCATTCAATTATTTCTTTTTGTAAGTATGCCTCATATTTTAAAAAATGTTTTCATTGTAGCCATTGTGACACCACAGATGTAAATACTCAACAAACTGGCTGGAACACTGGAATAGGACTGAGAAAACCTCAGGACTTCAAATGATGTTTTTTCTCTCTTCTGTAAGGTACTGTAGACATCTCCTGTACCAGATACTCCTTGCTGCATTTCATCACATATTGTAAAAATGTAAAATCCCAGTAGTATACTAATTCTATTTTTCTCACTGCTCATAAATTCTGCAGAGTCTACTTCCAAACATTCTGTATTTCACCGTGATAGTCTCAAGTCCTTGCTACAGGATGCTGATGTCCCCAGTCTGAAATGAGGAGACTAACCCTGGAAACAGGAGTGCTGCAGTTCCCTACCTGTCATTAGTACATGTCAACACTTCATTAAACTGTCCAGAGCCTGCAAGGGTAAGACAAATTGACTTGATTCTGCAAAACAAGCAGGAGCAAAAAAAATAATTTTTCATCCTCTGTGTTTTGTGGATTAACTGGACAGACATTCAACTGATCGGGGTAAGAATCTTAAAGGACAAGAAAGGCAGCAGTTTAAAATATCATATTCCTACAGCTGGAAGTCGGGTGTCTGTGAGCCATTAGGCCTTGTAAAAGCTGAGAGATTGATGTTTCCGGGCATGGGCCATAAGATAGCCACCTCCAGACACCCTGGGAAAATCAAAAGCTATCATGAGGTCCATTAGCTTCAAACTCCAGTCTGTAAGGTCAGGGCTGAAGCGCAATGGATACAAGAGCGCACGAGACATTTAAATTGGTGTTGCATCTCTTCTGTAGACAAAAATCTTCAGTCTTGGGTGGTATTTCTCTTGCTGAAAGCCATTCTGTATCCCTGAGTGTTCATGATTTCTAAATGTAAATGTTTGGAGCTGCTGAATTGCAGTGGTGCATTATCTGTGGGCAGAGAGACCAAGGCATTCTACGGAAATACACTGACCTCAGAGCTGAGGAGAGAGAATAAAGGTGAGAGAAACGGAGCAGCAAAAGAGGCACATCTATGAACACAATTTTGAAAATGTAAAGCTAAAATAATATTTCGTAAAAATTAACTTATTGCAGACATTGAACATACTTTTATCAGGTTAGGAAGCAAAGGCAAATCTGAGCTTATTTTTAGCCTACAGAAGGAAGAGAGTCTAGCAAAGAGGATAGAATTGTGGTAAAGGGATGCCAGATAATAGTGTGAGTGAACATAGAGGAGAAAAAGGATAATTATCATCCTGCAGTGGAAAATTAACCTTTGGGATAACAGGAGTTACTGTGTAGGATGGCTCAAGCTTCTTTATGCTGTTCAAATTCATGACTGACCAAAACCACAGCTTGTTTGAAGTCATCCTATGTTCTGAAAGGAAATCTGAAGTACTGTTTCATTAAAACTCTTGGCCGGTTTTTAATTGGCTGAAAGATGATCTGTTTTTACATGTCTATCTGATAAAACCTGTTTTTTTTCCTCTCTACCATCCTCTTAGACCAACAATACTACTACTACTTGTGCTTTAAAATACCAGGTGATGAAAAAACCTGAAATAATCAGAGTAAAAAATACAAGAACACTGAAAATCAGGAAGGAAAAATGTAGCTTAACTCTATGGCAGTTTATGAGGAAAGCAATTCTTTAGGTAAAGTTAAGCTAGATTTCCCTGAATATCACAGATTTATTGCAGAATGACAAAAACTGTTCAGAAAAACGGTAACAAGTGCACAGTCTGTGTCTGTGAGATCCCAAAGAGATGCAGAGCTCTTTGGTCCAGCTATGTTCCACCTCCACCCTAGGGCACAGCATGGCTATCCACCATGCCACCAAGAACAGAAAGCTGGATGAAGAATTTGCAAATTTGCAGATCTAAATAGTTTTGCTGTCTCATAGAAGAATAAAATCCTTTTATTTCATGTGCTGTGTCAAAAGGGCTTTGCACCATCTCATACTGTATTTCAAAATCAATCTTCTCCTGCTCTGCTTGCAGAAGTTGCAGTTTTAACACTGGAAATGTTATAAACAAAGGCTGAGGAAGCAGACTCATGGCTCTAGCTCCCTGCTCAGTTTTCATAACACATACCTTACTACTTGAGAAAATGGGAGCTTTTCTCCCACTGCCTCTGGAAATATATCTTTTTCTCCTGAATCTCAGTCTATTTACGGACTGGAAAAAGACCCAGCTGGGCAAGACAAGAAAATGTAGCACAAATAGTCACAAAATTACAGCAGCTATTCATGACCATCACACAGGTTTCAGAGAGGGAAAAGCTTTCTATGGCTAGAAATTATCTACTAGAATATTTTTATAAGTTTTGGCTCTTTTGACAAGTGTGAGACTAACCCTAATAAATTACTTATGAACTCAGACCTATCAGAACTCATGCAGCAGCTGTCTGAGAATCTGAGAAGGAATAGCAAGCTCCTGAACAGCTGGTTTAATTGAATGCAATTAAGGACTAAGAGGTATCAGATGCATGCAGTCATATTCTCTCAATCTAGAAATTCATATTAGGAACTCTCAGAGAGCATTTTCAAATTTGCAATTTGCTGGTGCTCAGTTTTTTCATGTGTGTGATATTTATTCCCAGGATACATCTCTTTTTACGTAACTAGCAAATTCTGCTTTATTGTGTTGTTATTTATTAAAATTCTTTTCAGGGAACACAAACCAAGCCTAGCAAATCCGAAGAGCAAGGGATTCTCTCTGTCCAATGGAAGCTACCTGAAAACTAAAAATACTTGCTCCAAAAATCTCCTGTGAGTATAAAATGCAGCCCTTAAGAACCATGTTTGGACTCAATATATAGGTAACTTTCATGTGTTAACTACATTTATTTGCTTTGTCTGACACATAGATTGATTACCAGCTCTATCTCCAAATTATTTAGGCATAAGTTGTGCAGCACCTTTACAGAAAACATACTTTGAACTGTATTATGAACTAAAATGTTGGAAGACGTAACAAGTAATTCCTTCTTAGCAAATAGCAAAATAGAAACAAGCATCAGATATTTACTATAGAGGAATATCATTATTTCAAAGCTTATTTTATAGAAGTAAAGTATTCAGAGTATTAGACCTGTTTGGTAAAATATTAAATCAAATTACTTTTCCCACACATAAAATTGAATTTTTTTTTCAGGTGTTGAATAATCTACCTTGTGTTTGACATATTACCCCTTACAATTTCTTTAACTCACATCCCAGAAATACTTGAACTGAAATTACTCTGTGCAATGCAGAGTAAAATAAAGATAATAGTTTAAGAATATGAACATCAGTTTTGGCAAAGTCAAGCTGTCAGCACTCATTAAGAGCACATTGGAAGCTGAAAGAATGAGAGTGTCTTTCTAAACAGAAAAAATCAAAACCCACACTTTGGTGAGCGCTTCCTTGGTGGGGGACTGTGTTTGTCAGCATCACAAAAAGACAAAGGAGAGTGAATATTGTATTCCTGGAAGCCTTTCATCTCCTGCTTCACTGAACATGCCAGACAGCTTGAACCCTCCACACCATTGGCTGTGCCCAGAATACCATCCAGGCATTCCAAGTCTCCACAGGTATATTGCAAAGGAAGGCTTGGGCTCTGCAGAATGACTTGGCTCTTCTTTTATTCTCAATGTTGTTGCAGAGCATGAAAGGACACAGGCCGTCCAGGATCCCTAAGAAATGTCCCCTGTGGAGATGCGACCATCCCATGGCTGCCTGTCTGGGGTTCCTTGAAATACTTCAGGAGCATCTGAGCTGACACGGGGGGATGCACACAGGAGACACTACCCATTTTTTTGCAGTCCCTGTACTGTTTAAATGACTTACAGTCCTGTTAGCTCTTACACTGGTAGAGCTGTTCCTCTGTAGGAACTTTTAGGGCCTACTGTAAATCCTACAGTAATCTTATGGCTAAGGCAGTATAATGCAGTTATTTTGGGCTCCAGCTCACAGTGCCATACAATTACACCAGATTCTGCATTTTCATGAAAAAGAAATGGCAAGTTTCTTGCCCTTACAGAAAGCTTTAAGCTTTAAAATATGAAATTGATGCAATGTTATCTGCCTGAGGGCCTGAAACAAGAGCTCTAGAGAGACTGATGCAATGTGATATGTTTGAGAGCCTGAAATGTGTTCCAAGGAGTGTGAACTCCTGTATGCAATTTCATTTCATATTTATTCCTGAATCCATGACCCCAGCAAAGCTAGCTACAGCCATCCCTGCAAAGAGCAGTGAAAAGGTAGGAACAGATAATTGTGGCAAGCCCTGCCTACTCACTAAATCATTGTGCCCTGCAAATTAGTATAGGCATTACAGGTTACCCTGCTGCTCTTCCTTCTTCTCTTGCAAAAAGAAGAAGAGGCTTTTATTTTCCACTGCTACTTGCACTGGTTAAGTATGACCAGGAGCAGAAGACTCCTGAGTACAGAGTCATGAAAGGCTTGTTGGCAATATTTATGGGCTCTGAATTATTTTATTCCAGCCACCACGTATTGGGAATGTCATTTAATAAAAGGGTGTAATGAAAAGTAATGTTGAAAGTTCATGAATGTTGCATAGCTTGGTAAACTGTTATTTTTCTGTGTAAAGAGCCCTGGAAGTACACATGGGGACAAAGGAAAGCTGAATCTGTCAGGAAACCGTGTTGAACAATTAGGCACTTAAGGCTAGCAGTAAAAAAAAGCCAGGACTCTGCAGAAAAGTGGAATTAATGAAAGCCATTCTTCCCTTTGAGCCATAACGTTATCAGCCTGCTTTACTCCTACTTTATAGAATTGGCTTGTCTCCATTTTTTAAACTCAATTATGTGATATAACCGAAAGCATCATCTGGTCTTTTGGTACTTGTTACTATTTTCATCTGTTAAATCATTTAAGTATCTTTTGTAATTAATGAAGGCTTTAAAGTGGGTTCTAAGACAGGCGGGTGGGCTATCTTTGGGCAAAGCTGTTGTAATTGCTCAGCTTCTAATCAGCTAACAGTAGTTGGTTTGAATATTTGTGATCTGACAGTGTAATCTCAAGGGACTGAAAATGTGCTTACTTCTGATCTACTAGAAGAAACAGAGACATTTAACTGACTGAGGTCTCTCTCCCACGGTGAACTCAGTATAACCTTTGGTATACTACTGACTTGCAGAATTAAAAAAAAAACAACCTTAACAGGGAGTTAAAAGGAAATAGAACTGAAGGAGGGAGTCATAGTAAAGCATCTGGAATACAAACAGAAACAGAAATATAACTATATAACTATATGTGAATGCATGTCTACTTCTCCTTACTTCTCTCTCAATAGCCCCATTTATCTGGCTACATTACTGAGGAAAACAAGCTGAAATAAAGAGATGCTCAGACTTTATTTTCTTTTAAGAAATAAGGGAAATAAACTGACAAACAATAGAAGCAGAAAGAATGGAGACAGCAGCATAGGCTACAGCCAGATTTGCCGCTGTGACTCGAGTTAGGTAAGAGGTTACAGTTGGAATTCTGCTTACCACCTCCCCCTCAGTGTTCCTGCCTCTCCAAGATCTGCAGGCGTCGCTGAACATGCAGATTTGAGTTTTGTTCTCTGACTTTAGGGAGTCACTGAGTGTGCAACCCTGCCAGCAGCTCCAAAGGCAGTACTGCTGCAGGGGTAGGAGCATGCACCCAAGGATCCACCCTCAGGGTGGCAATAACCCCAAAAACGCAGCTCAGCTGCCAGGACAGCACTCCTGACCAGCTACACTGGTGTCATGTCAAACCCACCCAATTTTTACTACCGTAATAAGAGCAGAATGTGATGCATAAAAGCTGCAAACAGAACAGGAGAGAAAGTGCATCAGTTTGGAGGAATAAGAAATGAAGGAGAAAAAGATAAGAGAAAAAAAATGAAATAAGTCATAATCTGGCTCAGATGTATAAACCATCTGTAGTGTGCATCAGTGTAGCAACAAAGATCACAGAAGCACAGAATCACAGAATATGCTGAGCTGGAAGGGACCCTTCAGGATCACTGAGTCCAGCTCCTGGCCCTGCACAGCTATGGCCAAACGCTTCTTGAGCTCTGTCGGCTTGGTGCTGAGACCACTGCCCTGGGGAGCCTGTTCCAGTGCCCTGCCACTCTCTGGGTGAAGAAACTTTTCCTGATATCCAACCTAAACCTCCCCTGGCACAAGTCCAAGCCTCAGGTTCTGTCTCTGGTCACCACAGAGGAGAGATCTACAGCAGTACAAGCTTCAAGGCCACATGGAAGATGAAGAGACTACAAGTTGCAGTGGTTTGTTTATAACCAAGATCTGCTCCAGGGGTTCAAAAGGTTCCAGGCTTCCAGACGAGTCTTTGGCAGTGATCTGTGCTGCACAGGTTGCTAGTGAGTCTCCACGTGCAACTCAGGTTTAGAGAGGTTTCTTTTCACCTTTAAAGCTATAAGAAACACTACTTTTGCCAGAAAAATATTTCCTCTCTAAGATACAGTGCAATTCTGCAAAGCAATCCTGGCTTTTTTCTGCCTGAGTATGGATCTCACAATTTTATCAATAAACTGTGAAATCCCTCAGTTCACCCTGCACAGCGGAGTGTGAATGGAGGTGCTGGGGTGGGACACTGAGAGACCACTTGAGCACGAAGTCCTCCAGTTGTGATGCTCTCAGGATACCTGTTTCAGGGGGAAAACCAACTGCTGAGTGTTCTCTCAAGAGCCAGTTGAAATGTGAGAGGGTGCTTAGCATTGAGCTACAACTCAGCACAGTAATCCTATAAATCCAAATAAATTAAGCGAATAAAGAGCTGTTTTTCATGACATGAGAGCCCCCTGTGGCTGCAGATTTGGCAGCAGCATCTGACTTCATGTTACAGAAATCTCACAGAAAATCTTTATGGTGGAAAAGTGAGGCACATTAGATCTCTAAGCCTTTAACATGTATTTCTCATTATAAACCCAAGGGGGTTTTGTCCTTTTTTGCAGGCTTGTGGATTAGTTTTGAATGCCTCTCATAAAGACTGTAGCTTAGTTGTCCATATTACTGTGCCCTCAATGCATACTTGCCTTTATCTTCTACAGTATTGGCAGAATTGGCATCCCATAGGCAGGCAAAACGTTTGACATTGTGGGTTGGCTTTTACACCAAGAGAGAAGGAGTCTTGTGCCAGCCCAGTTCCTTTCTGCTGGAGTTACTCCTTATTATTTATTAAGAATCAGTACTTTTCAAATTGGCTTCCACAGTTATGAGCCTTTCCAGCACAACACAGCTCTGAGATGTCATTTGGACTGGGCTGGTGACTCAGACAGAAGCGTGTCTTTGCTAATTCACAGTTTATTCTGTATTTTAAAAAGCTCCACAGAAGGGGCTGTCACTGTCTGTGAGAAGAGACTTCTGAGAAGTGACTACTCACTGTCATTTCATGACTTTCACACACAAGTAAAAAGCGTGTTCTCACCTCTATAAAATAAAGGTAACTTGAGAAAACTTTAGATTGTGCCCAGGAAACCTGTGAAGATGAGCAATTACTATTCTCTCTACTTTTAAAACCCCTTAGTCTGGTACTGAGCCCACCCTGCACTGGGGTGACAGCTCTACTGAGCTACTTTTAGTACTGTAGGGATTGACCAGCGCAGACTTTACTGAAAATGTGGAATACAAGAACAGAAGAACATCCTGGCTGGGTCCACCGAGACCAAATGCTGTGTCTCCAGCAGTGGCAACAGGACAGACCCTGAGAGGAAAGTACCTGAGCTTGGGCACTGTTTGCAGCACATTCCCTTAGTACTCACAACTGTTGGATTGGAGGTTGTCCTGCTTTTTGCTAGGATAGAATTAATTTCTTCATGACTTTGTACAGGGCTGTACTAGCCATTTTGGATTCAGAAGGAGAATAATGGTGATAACACACTGATGTTTTGGTTTTTGCTAAGTCATGTTTATCCTAAGTCAAGGACTTTTTTTTTTTACTTTTTCTTTTTTTTTTTTTTTTTTTTTTTTCTCTCCATGCTCTGCTAGGGAGGAGGCATGAAAAAGAAGGGCATAGGGGCACAGTTGGGATAGGAGACCCAGACTGGCCAAAGGGATATCCCACACCAAAATAATGCCCAGAATATAAACTAGGGGAGTTACCCAGAAGAGGGAATGATCTGAGCTCAGGAATGGGATGTGGCATCAGTGAGCAACTTTATGGTGCATCACTTGTTTGTTTCTTCTTTCTTCCATTTTAAAAATCATCATTATTTACTATTTTTATTGTATTTTACTTTGTTTTCCATTATTAAACTGTTCTTATCTCAACCTAAAAGTTTTACTTTTGAGTTCAGACCTTGCTGTGGAGAGCAGTACATCTTCCATCTCTTCTAAACCTACCTCCTGTTAGTTTCGATCAGTGTCCCTCAACCCCCACATTGCACAACTTACTGAGCTATATCAGTTCCCCATCCAGCCTAGAGTGACTTTGTAAACCTCAGCTACATCCCACTCCTCCTCCTCCTGTCCACACCAAGCAGCCCCATTTTGTTCTTTGCCTGCAAGGCAGTGGCTCCATCCTTTGAAAATCTCCTTGCTGTGTCCAGCGTCTCTCTGCCCACACTGAAGTGCTGGGACCAGACCCACCAGCAGGCAGAGCACAAGAGTTGGGTTTGCCCTGCTCCCTTGTGAAGGCACGAAGGAGCCATCTCTTCTCTTTCTAGGCCCCTGTCCCTTTTTTTGCTTTTCTGGCTGTTGCTGTGTTCTAAGCCAAGGATTCCAGTGACCTGCCAGGGGTGGCTGTGGGAGCCCTTTCCCAAGGGCTCAACTGCCTGCTTGGAGCTCAGTTTTACATGCGAGTGACTTAGATATACTAAATATACTTTTTTCCACACTGAAGCATATCTGCCACCTTTTTGATCTTCATTATTTGCCACCTTTTTGACCTTGAGGGTCTTGTTTGACTGCTAATCTCCATAAACTTGGGGTTATTCATTCCACCAGCCTCCCCAGGTTGAGATGTTGAATAAAGCCTGCCTCACATTCAGTTTCTGAGAGAACTACTGTTGACCCTTCTCTGCCCTGAAAATGACTGTTTTGCCTTTCCTTTTTGCTTCTCATCCCATAATCAGACCTCAAACCATAAAAGCACCTTTTCTCCAATCCCATGGAAACCTGATTTCCTTAATATCTTTTCATGAGGAGTCTTATCAAAGGCTTTTTGAAAACCCAAGCATATAATGTCTACTAACAACCTTTCCTGTAATTCACAAAATACCCTGTGTCCTTGTAAGTCATCAACACATGGGGTTACCACATGAGTACTTAGTCCAGTTATCCCTTGGTTTCAGAATTACAAGCACCTTTAAGTTGTATACTTTTATTTCTCAATTCCACTGTGCAAGGAATAGTCCAGGTTCCCCTCCCACATGATGCACCTGCAAGCAGAAGGTGAGTGATAGAGCCTCATTTCTATTTTGGCAGCTAAGAGATTCTCTAAAATGAGACCTAAAGAAGCAAATGCATTCTTTATTTAAATAAAGACGTGGAACAAATACATGGGGTTTAAGGGGTGATTATTTAAAGTTTAGTCAAAAGAAAAAGTCCGGGGTTTCATCCTGATTGAAAAAGAAAGTAACAATGATTTTAGGACAAACTAAATCATTTTGAAACAAAAATCACAAACAAAATTCTGTGTACTAGAGTATCGTGTGTTCTGACTGAATATTAAACTACAATGTTGTAATTCATGCACAGAGAAGTCTAGTTTGAAAGTAATTCACACTTCTTCCTTTCCAAACTATGCAAAGTCAGACTTTCTAACTGCTCCTCTCACACACTCACTGACACCTTTGCTCATGTTGATCCGTGCTACAAAACTGAACTAAGTTGGTGATTTGATGCTCAGAGAGCTGGACTCCGTCTCCTGTGGAGACAGGCTGAGAGAGCTGTTCAGCTGGAGAAGCTCTGGGGAGACCTTAGAGCACCCTCCACTACCTAAAGGGGGCTACAGGAGAGGTGGAGAGGGACTTTTCACAAGGGCTTGTAGTGACAGGACAAGGAAAATGGCTTCAAAGTGAAAGAGAGTAGGTCTAGATTAGATATTAGGAGAAATTCTTTACAGTGAGGGTGGTGAGGCACTGGCAGAGGTTGCCCAGAGAAGCTCATCCCTGAAAGTGTCCAGGGCCAGGTGGGATGGGGCTTTGAGCAACCTGGTGGAAGGTGTCCCTGCCCATGGCAGGGGGGTTGGAACTGGGTGACCTTTAAGGTCCCTTCCAACCCAAGCCACTCTACCATTCTATGGATTTGCAGCAATTAATTTTTAGATGCCAATCGTCTTAAAAGCAGAGTTGTTTTGTGCCATAACTGGTTTTCCAGTCCTTAAATCTGAGAATCCCTGGAGTGTCACCTCTGAATATACTTCATATTACATCTAAATTTTGAAATTTTTTACTTATAATGTTTTAGAAATCCAAGATACAAGAGGATTGTAACTCATCGATACCCAAATCAAGAAGTCAATCAGAAAGGGATTTACACAGGCTGTAAGTGTGGTATGAAATCACAATCAACTATGTATGAACCACTCTTTCAGAAGACAAATGCAGGTACTTAGTGATCTAACCATATGCCAAAGGGAAATTTACATGCCAGTGATGTACTCTCCAGAATTTAATAATGCGTATGCATCATTAATGTTCTACTTAGCAAACCTAGGGAATATCATTTCTCAGGCAGAATTTCTCTTTGCTTCATTTTTTTCCTGTTACCTCACACTACAATTCAAAATGAACAATTATCTAACTTTTACTTGATAAAAATTAATTTAAAAACATATTTAGTGCTGGTAGGGGAGCTCTTGCTTATCACACAGTAATTTGGAGATCTATAGAACAGTACAACTATTAACCAGCCTACCCTTTACCAACAGCAACAAGATTAGGGAAAGTTGAGACAAAAAGCTAAGGGTCTTAAAATGTGTAAGCAGGGAAAAAAAGACAATTTCAGCATGGCAAAGCTGAAAAACACTTAGAAGAACCCGCTACAGGCTGGGTTTTTACTTTCAGGGTTTGAAAATACCACAACAGGGATGGTCCCCCTGTAAACCTCTTTGCAGTACTAAGTAAACGTGGAACTTTCCTAAAAAAGATTACAAAAATCTGCAATATTACTCTTTGGGTCTGAGTTCTTTTCTTTTTCAACAAAACTCTGGAAGAGGGGAAGTATTGAGCAATCAGGCTAACCAGGAATCTCCACGTGTAATACAGGGATATGAGAAAACACAATTTATAATATCATGTAAAGGACAAAATTTTTTTCTGTGTTTTTTCAAATTTTTTTCTAGTTTTTGATTCTTAAATGTCTTTAGAAGTCCAGCTCTTGGACACTAAAAAAACACAAATTACTGAAAGACACTGTACTTACATGATCAGTTAGGGATGGTGATGGTGTGGCTCCCTCTACTGCAGTATCTTGGATGGTGTTCCTGGTTCCTGCCTCTGCTCATGGCTTGGCTATGAGAGAACAGAAGCAGTCCTTTTAAATAAAAACAACCCACCAAAGATTACACCAATAGATTTTTGTTCACTCAGAAGTAGCTTTATGATCCTCTGGAGTAAGTCACGAAGACATCTCTCATTTCAGGCAGCAGGGCTGACAAGAAGAACAGACACTCTGCTTAAAAGAGATTCAGGTGCAGCTGGAGTCTTGTAGCTCCTTTCAAGGCAGGGAGGTGCCTTAAGGAGAGATGGGGTATTCCTCTAGAATCATGTCTTAAGATTCCTTTCCCTCCTGCTTCCACTGATTATTCTTCTCTTTTTTCAACTACTTTTATTTTTCTCTCCTATGTCCTCAATACTCTTCTCATTTTTCTGATTTTTTTCTTTTTTTGATTCTTCTTATCTCATTTCGTGTGTGTTGGCGTTTTTCCCCCCTCCATTTATTGTTTTGGGTTTATTTTTTTTTTTATCTTTTTGTCTTGCCACTTCTTTATACAGCAAAATGCCCAGAAAGGAGTGACTGTTTTTTTGACAATAACATTGACCACTGCCACAAAATCCTTAATGTGGAGAAAAATGCACCAGCAGCCCAAAAAGAAACTGGTTCAGCATCCTGATGCTGCATTGTTACAGTGCACCAACAGCACAAAAATGAAGCATTTACCACATTCTTCTGCCCACACAACCATGAGAGGAATGATGCTGGGGCAGATCTGTGCTTCTACATGTGCCCTGTCTCAGTGCGTGTGACATCAGTGTGACCTGATGTCACATCCCTGTCCTAAACAAAGCTGGGCTGCTCTCAGGTGGAAGCAAGAGGCTGAGGACTGAGGGCTGCATTTAGAACTGATATGGGAAATGGTTGAATGCAATTGGCACTTACTTAGGTATACCTGCTTGAAATCAAGGAGTAAATTTAGACCTGCTTTGCAGGCACCTGGAGTGACTGTAGTGCTTGTGCAGGAGGTCACTGCTTGGCCGCTCTGCAGCAGTGATGCTGTGGAAGTGCTGTTGCTCTGGTCTTGGCATTATCAGTGAACATCTGTGATTTCAGCTTGCATCTGACCATGTGGAAATAACTGGCAGTGGAGTTGATCACCATCTGAAGCAGAAGGTAACTACCATCCAGCTGGTGGATGAATGACTGTGAGCACTGAGCTCCTGTGCCCTTCCCAACGCTCCAGGCAGGCCCATTAGAAGATGTACAGCTGCCCCCTCAGGCTCTCCCTGCCTCCAGGTACTTTTCACAGCTCAGTGGAGAGTAAATGGAAACAGATTCCCCTTTGTCCACTCCTGGAAAGTTGATCCCCTTCTGGGAAAGAGAACTTTCTGAATTTAACACCAGGTGTCTGTGTGTACAGACACTAACCCACACCCACGGGCACATGCAGTAGCTGCACCCCAGGAGGGTGCAGGACAGTCCTGTTGTGCACTGCCAGCTGCACAGTTGCAAGTCTGGGGGCGGGGGGGTGTTCCATGAAATTCACAACAGATAACACCTTCTGTGAAACCCTGGGTTTAAAATCCCCAGGATTACATGGAAATTTGTATGAAAAGAAGGCAAGTTCTTTTCAAATATTTCAAGGGAAATATTTGAAAATTATTCGCTGAGACCACCCAGTGCCTTGGATTGAAAAATCACCAGGCAATTTTAAAAGTTCATTATATTTTAAAAACTTGTTATTTTTTAATGCCTAGAGTTGGCAATGTAGCATAAGTCTGATGTCAGCTCGCAGATTTTACTTAAATTAGATACTAAAGGACTTCAGCAGTCCTTAAAAAAAAAAAATAAATGAGGCCATCTGTTACCAAAGAGTTTCTTCTAAAATTACAAATCTGTTGCAAGTGCTGCCCAGCTGTAATTGGCTGTGAGGTAAGTAAGCCACCACCTGAGGGCAGAGGAAAAAACAGTGACAAAAACTTCACCCAGAAAATTATCAGATTTTACTGCATCTATGTAGTACTTTTTCCAACACAAAATGCTTCAACCTAACGAAACACACTTTCCATTCGCAGAAAAAAGGACATGTAAAAATATATGCATTAAAAAGTGCCAATTCAATGAGCTCATTTAAGTGTAAAGCAGGATTTTCTCTAAGAGACCCTGTGTTAAGATTTAAGGAAGAATGTGGGAGGAGACAGCAGATGCTCCGAGACAAGCGAAAAGGATTTAGGTGTACTTCTATTAATACAAAACCTGCAGTGTATTATTACTATGAACACAGGATGTTCAAGACACGTGGTAACAGACAAGTCAAGCAGTGATGTGGGAGTCTTCCAGCTGAAGTTCCTTCCTGAAATTAGGAATAAAAGAGAATGTGTCAAACAGAAGACCATTAAATATGAAGCTAAAAAAAAAATAGTAACGAAAAGGAAGTGTGTAAAAATGAGGTCTTGTTTCCTGGTAACCCTGTGGAAAAGTCAAATTTAGTGATAGAGATTATACCTTAAATTATGCATGAATTAATGCCACAAGTATAAGCTTTAACTTCTGAAGTTCAGGGAGCACTGACAGCAGCAGTCTTGCCATGCAAGTAGTGTAACCTCCCAACCACTCTGTCAAATTTGTGAAAAGGAGGACTATAGATATTTGCTGTCTGCCACAGACATATGAACTCCCATTTCTGATAAAAATCACAGTTCACAGGTTAGAGAGTCCCATAGGCAAGATACTCATCATTCATGGCTGCAGCAGTTCTGTTCACAGAGAGATAATTATCCCACTACAGTTCAGCAAAAATATCTAAAACCCTGCAATTTTTTCAGAACTACATATTTTGCATATTTTTGGTGCCTGTGTTACAGATGAAATGAACAGAGGTGGAGCCCATCATTTTTTAGCACCCAGCAATGTTCTGCCATAAGGGTTAGCTGGAGTCGGCCCTGCAGAGCAATGTAGGAAGCCCATAGGAATAGTCCTTGGATGAGGAAGAGTGCCAGCAGGGTCATCCAGTATTTGAGGGGGAGAGCAGCCTGTGTGGGGTCTGGATCACACCAAGGGGCTGCCTGAATGTCAGCCTCAAGGTGAGCACGTGAGGACTGGCTGCACATCCTTCTCAAGATTTCACATGGCAGGCTACCTGCTCTGTCCTGGCAAAAAGCTTTACACGTGTCTTTTCCACATTCTCCACAAGAAAACAGACAAGAAAATACTGCAGTGAACCTAAAAATGAAGCTTCAAATAACATTTTGCTCAGTGCAGACCAGCAGGGCTGCAACTGTCAGTGCAGGACTGTGGAGTTCCATGGCAATACAATTGCCACTGTATCATGACTGGATTGTTGGCTTTAGCAGGCAGTTAAAGGAAGGGGTGGAGGAGGTTACATTTTATATTAGCTTATTTTAAATATTGATCAATCTTAGGGTTTTTAATTAAAATAGAAACTTGCTTGAGAAAGAAAATTTTTAGAGTTGACCTATGGAAAGGATTAGTGTATTTGGCACTGTCCCAAATTTGCCCTTACCTGAAATGAATTCAGTTTTAAATTCTCTGCCTTTCCAAGGTATGCATGCCAGCTGCACAAAGAGACTTAACAATTCTGTACTGTAGGCAAATTTTCCCCGTGTCACCCCTTGCCTCACTGCTTCCCCAGCCTGCTTAATTGCCATATCCTGCAACAGCCACCACCCCAGGACACCTCATGTATTTTTATTTTCTTTTTACCACTACAATAGGAGTTTATGAAGATGATTGCAGGTTGTAGTATATCTTACTGTGTACCAAAACAATTAAATTAGCAATGCTTTTCAATAATAATTATTAGGGACCCACTAGAAGTACCATCTTTAGTATTTGATGCTTTGATATTTTTCCAAATATTAAAGCAGTATAAAAATAATGAACTGGACTTCATATTCAAATGTGGTGGTACTTGTCTGCAGATTTTTCTGCCATTTCTCTTCAGTTAGGGCGGTCAAAACTTTGTGAAAATAGGAGGGGAATGAGGACAGATTGATAACCACCTACAGATCAACACCTTACAGCATAACATTGTCCTCATGTCTGTGAACAGCAGCTTGGGGGAGAATATAATATTAGCACCCTGCATGGTTTCCTTCTCAATGAGAAAGAAAAGAAAAATAGCTCCAAGTGGAGTTCTTGGCAGAGAATGGAAAAGCCTGTAGAGAAAAGTAAAAGTTACAGGAAAAATTAAATAATGGGAAACCTTGTGTCTGTATCACATGAAGGGAGGTACGGTGTATGCAGCAAAAAAATGGAGATAACCACAGAGAGCGTCCTGTGCTCGTGATGGCGGCAAAAATGGTATGGACAGGAGCAAGTGAAGTGACACACAGAGCACTGCCATGTACAGGAAGATTTGCCACCTTGGGGGTGGGCAGGATGAAAGCCCTGGTAATTTCACTGTGAGCTCTTAGCCTCCATGTCTCCCCTGGTTTATGTTCTACCACACACACCAGGGTAGGATCCCTGCTCTACCTTGGCCAAGCACGACTTGTTTCAAGGAGAGGTCATTAGTGCCGCCTCAGAGAGCTCAAGCCCGGTCTCCCTGGAAGATCGTGTTGTGCGGCTCCCAAGCCCATCTGCTGAAAGATAACATGATAGTGAAAACCAAGCTGCATTATCACTGCCTCAATGATAAAACTGAGGCATCTTACAGAGCAAAATGCTAGGTTAGAGAAATGAGTATTGAACCAGCTCCCTAGAGCCCCTACAAGCACACAGGCAGTGAATTTGATAAAAACAAACTCCCATTAAGCACTTGAAATCATGTTGTGAGTACCTCTGCTCCTCTGCCCTCTGTGCTGCTTGACAAGCACTAACCTGGCCATTATGGGGAAAATTCATTTCTAAACTCACTTCAGTCAGTGAGCTCTCGACTGTCACAAGCTCAGTGTATGAATGTTTACAAATAAAGTTACAGAACTACTAAGCTGCTAACCAAACAGAATTTTTAGGAACGAGACCTCTCAAAGCATCACAAAAAGAAGTCTGCAAAAAAGGGCTAAGAGTAGTAGTTCTGATGAGCTATTAATTTCCTATTAGTAGGATGACTGGTTACCATCTCCTTCTAAAAGCATACCCATTCAGAAAAGGCTCATAGTTAAATTCTCTCTCTTGCTAGGAAAACCAGTTATCACCTGAGGTCTGAGTCAGAGGATGGATCTCATGAGGACAGGGCTCACTGGGCAAAACACTCCTCCAGTGTAAGACTCAGAGCATCATGTGATAGCAGAACAGGCCACCTCTTCCCATGTCACCTCACCCTTGTCCCAGCCTGCACCCACATCAGAAAAACAACTTTTGGAAGATATTTTCCCAGATTTACTGCCAAAATCACTTGGCAATAGATCAGCTCCACCTGAGGAACAAAGTTAGAGATTTAAAAGGAGATAAAGAAGCCTCTTCTCGGTTTTCTTTGCCACATTTTAATTAGTGGGAACCAATCTTCCTTCAGCTCTCCAAGCAGGGATGCAGGACTGAAGCATTTAATGTGACCATTCTGGTTCTTCATCACCAGGTTGCTTCCCAGTTGCCTCTCTCATGCATCACCAATGCTGACAGGTGACAACTCTGAAGCACGACAACATCAGGGATGCAAAATACAAATAATTTCTTTTTGCAACACTGATTTACTGATTCAGTATTGGGAAAAAGCTTGGAACTTGCTTAACCCTATCCATCTAGCTCAAATTTATGTCCCCTAACCTGACAGCTGCAAACATCTCACGGTACTTTATTAACAGACTATTGCCATTATCAGTCTTTGCAAACCTTTAAATCAAAACTCTATTTTCCAAAAATAGAGATCATCTGATTTAAACAGGGATTTACTCAGGGAAATTCAATGTCAGGTGCTATACAGGTCAGACTGTTTGAGTACAGTTGGTTTTTTTCCTCTGGATTTGCAAGTTATTTTTTCTTTGCAAATTGAAGTTATCAAACTGTATCAGTGAAAAATCTACAAGTGTTCATATTATTAATAGAAGCACAATAAAACAGAAGGCAGGAAACAGGATAACTGTGGGTGGCTACTACACTTTCAAATAGCAGGAGCATCTTGAACCCAACAAAATCAGCAGATGAATGTTCCTGTTCTGTGGGAGCAGGATGGAATCATGGAGAAGATTTTGATCATCTTCAGCCCTGGCCCATTTTTATTTTGATTCCTGCTTTTTTTTTTCCCCTTTCTGTTTTTTTAAGGACATTCTATTATTATGCACAGATCTATACCATATCACATGAAAAACATCCAAATTGAAGAAGCAGTCTGCCTGCAGTTCTGGTTGGGAATTAATTTCACAGGTTATGCTTAGACTCTTGATTTTTGAACTCCTGTTTCTGGTGGTTCTGCTGCATGCTGTTCTGGCAGCTCTCATCTCACTTCAGATCTGCATCTATGAGAAGGCATAATATAAGCAAAGCATCTTAAAATGCCATTTATCCAGAAATCTTACAATTCCCTCTCTTCTTTTGGTGCTTTGTCATGTAAAAAACCCCAAAACAAACAAACAAACAAACAAAAACCAACAAAAAAACAGTTGAAAGGTTTTAGTCATACAGTGACATTACAGGGACCCTAAAAAAACATGCAGTTCTTGCTTCATTTCTCACTGCTGTACAAGCTCTTCTAAAGCTAGTACAAGGAATCTGCCTGTCTGCAGACATGCAAAAAAGCAAGCAAAGAGGAAATTAATCATCTTCTGCTACTAAAATAAAGGTGGTATCTCAGCCCAATTACAGGACAATGAGTTACTGCATGAACAGTCTCTGATTTACGTATGCTGGATGCTGACAAGTGGTAAAATTAGTGCTGGGGAAAATGCCCTTTAAACACACTTTTAAAACACCCTACATTTTCCCAGGCCTATACAACATGAGTGTATTAGAATATGTGATTTTTACCAGCCTACCAGATTGATTGTATTTAGGTCAGAATGCCCTCAGTACTCATAAACATTTTGTCATGGTCATATTTTTCTAAAACTTAACAACTTTACTGGTTGCCTTATTTGCAGCATTCACCTCATGCTTAAATTCTCCTTTGGGGCAGCTCCTGAGGAAGGTCAACATTGTCTTCAGGCCTGTCTACAGCAGCACGATGAAACTGTTGCTGTGAATTGTTCCACCTCACAGTCTAAGATTGGCCTGGCAGCCTCTGTCCTCTGTCCCTCTGTGCCCAAGGTAAGACCTGCAGAGCACTTGGAATGATCACCTCACCTCTGTAGAGACCAAAGCAGCTCAGGTCAGCCTCAGAGCAAGGACACACATTAATCAAATTAAGCAGTGGACTCCTTTTTCCACTCCCCAGAAGCTATTTGCACGCCAGAGTTATTTCACTTTTTTTTTTTTTTTTTATTAGTTACTGGGTGTTTGCAGCAGCCCTATAAAACCAACTAAATCCCATGATCTTTGTCCACAGTCATTTCTTGGGCCAAAAATGAAAATAAAAGATATTAGGATTTTTTGAGAAAATGTGTTTATAATAAAGGAGAAAAGTGAAAATCATTACATTTGTCACAAACGTAAAATGCAAAATATTGGGATGATAAAATCTTAACAGTTTTGTTCAAAATGAGAAAATAATAGCTAGGCCTTTGGGGTTTTTTTTCTCACTTACAGAGATTTCTGTTAGCTCTGGAAGCAAATTTGTCACTCAGCTCAGCTGACACATAGAGAGGGGTAGTGCACATAGCTGGTGCATCAAACACATACCAAAGTGAAATTTCCTAGACTGATTTTGACATTAACACTCACAGATAACATTCTCTTAGCAATTTTGGTCTGAAGAGCTTTCAAAAGTATGGTATCAACATTTCTTTTTGCCTTGAGGATCCAGCCCCTGCCTGAGTGATGCTCCCTGCAGCCATGCCTGCCTGCAGCCCTTGCTCCTGGATTGACCCTGGATCTGATCCATGCCCTCCCCTTGTCTGGGGCTGTTGTGGTGATCAGCACCCTGCCCTGCCCACACAGCTCAACGTCCATGTGGAAACCAGGAATGAATGGTGTCCCTCAGACTGGCACCAGCGGTATTTGATACCTTCACCAATGACATAGACAGTGACATCAAGTGCAGCAGCAGCAAATTTGCAGAAAACACTAAACCAAGTGGTGCAGCTGCTGTGCCTGAGGGACAGGGTGACATCCAGGAGGACCTGGACAGGCTTGAGGCCCATGAGAATCACATGAAGTTCAACAAGACCAAGTGCAAGGTTCTGCACAGAGGTCAGGGCAAACCCCAGTACCAATACACGCTGGGGGATGAAGGGGTTGAAAGCAGCCCTGCCACGAAGGACCTGGGGATTCTGGTGGATGAAAAATTGAATGTTGTCCCTCCCAGCCCAGGCTGTTCTGTGATTCGGATGCTGGGGGTCTGCATCAGCTGGGTCAGCAAAGGCTCTGCCTCTGCCAGGAGCAGCCTTGCCCCTGCTGCTCCCTAAGCCTCACCAATTTGCTCTTGACTGTACCTGGCAACTTCAAGAGCAAGACCCCTCACCTGAGAATGACTTTTCCTTCTTGTTAAATGTATCTTCCAAAAAATATTGAGAGATAGCAAACAGTACAGAAGATAAACAACCAGGCACCTGGCCTCAAGAGCATTTTTCTTTTCTGTTGTTAATATTTTAAGTATCCTTGATATACATTACTTCATTTTTTTTCCAGAAAGGCCTCAAAATTACCCCATTGGCCTTTTCCTTATTCCATCAACTAACAATATAGAAACTAATTATTCTAAACTCAGGACGAAAGCCTGTGTATAGTAGAGGGTCACTGTATAATCTATAAAAACTGGGTATAGCTGAAGTTGTTTCAGTTTCAAAAATTCTGAGGTATTATCTTGAAAAAAGACAAATCCCTGCCATTTCCACTGTTTCTAGAATGGAAAATGTTCAGAACCCCTTTGGGAGCCAAAAGCTTGGTTGAGGCTGTGTGGGAGTATATGCATATGCGTTGCCAGGGGGAGAGAGAGGAAAAGAACTACAATAAATACAGCATTTTTTGGTGTTCAGATGAGTCTCGTGTAAAGTCTGCACTACAGCAACTATATAATTCCCGATGGCTTTCTCTTCAAAAATAGGAAATTTAACAAAAGGGAGGACGACAGAGTAGTTTGTAGAATTTTCAGTAATAACACCTTTTGCAGCCTCCTATGAAACAACTTCAGACTTCCGTGTTTTAATTATTCTAGAATCTACTCTGCTGAGATTGGCAGAAAAACAAGTAGAATAATGTATTTTACTACAAAGAAGCTGAAGACCCTGTCCTAAAACCCCCCCTCAGCTTGAGTTAGCATGAATGGCTCTACCAGGCACGTGTGTGGATGGAGAAATTGGCACCAGGAACAAGCAGGGCTGGAGAGAGGGGATGTGTGTGCCAAGCAGCAGTATCCAAGTGTCTGCCAAGAACTGGTAAGCTCCAGAGACTTCACAGTCCTGCTGAACCTATAAAAACTGATAAACTGAGCAAAGGCACTCTGCCAAATCTGTCCAAATCCACTGGCATCAGCCATGGCTGTTGTACAATGCAGGCTACATCCATGAAGGCTGTTATATGCAAAACTACAAGACTGTCTATCTATCTATGGATGTGAATATATAAAACACGCACACACACACACATATAAATGATGAAACAAAAAGATCTGGAGAAATTTCCTGAACATCCCGACACATCAACACACACCTTTTAAGTAACCAGCTAGGGCTGGTCTCCCAACTCCTGCTCCACCCGTCAGCGCAGATGTTTGTGAACCGCACCAGGGAATAAATGAATGCAGTGTGAAATGAGTCCCTTGCTGTTGACAACAGCATAACAAAAGATATCTAATACATGCTCTTGTGATCTGTGTTTTCCCCAGCCTGATCCCAGAGAAAAGGGGATATACAACAACCCATTACTGCAAATTTAAATTTCTACATTTTTGTGGATATCACCTTAGCAAAGGTATCTGATGTTGGATCCAGACTTTCTAAATTACAGGCTTAGGTATGTTTCCAGTGTGGCATTTTTCAAGTGGCTGTCACCATAAACAGAGGCATGCCCAGACACAGACACAGAGACAGACACAGGGACACCCCAGACCTGGAGAACTGGTATTATGGAATGGGACAAATTAAGTTGCCAGGGCCCCTCACCCAAGCTTCTGGACCACGTGGTCTGTAAAGTCTAAGGATCACAGTCTCTTCTTGAGACATTCACAGTGTTGCCAAACCAGTAATCTGTCCCTCTTCTAGCAGAGTCACCAGGACTGATTCACGCTCCTCCCATCCTGAAGAAACCCTAGGGTTACCAAACTCGACCCCAAAAATAAAATCACTTCTGTGCCACTCATACCATCTTGGCTCAGGAGGCCACCAAATTCAGATGACCCTTTATGTTTTCCTGTCATCTCCATTCCTCATATGAACGAGGAGAGTCATCTCCAGGGATAATCTATCAGGAGTCTGATCAAAACAGTCTTTATCTTTAAAACTGGGACTGCTTTCAGCATTCACCCAAGTTTTTCCGCTTCCTACCTCATCCCATCTCCCTGCTTCTACCTGCCAGATGGATGATCACTGTAATTTTCTAGAAAATTTTAAATTGTGTTGCCTATATACAGCAAAAAACTGACAAAAATGAGCCACCCAAACACTTGTGCAAGCACTGGTCCTGGTGAGTGTTTTTGATAGGAACCTGCTGAGGGGGTTATCGTGCAGCGTATTCCGCTTCCAAGCACTTCGCAGGCCACATGCAGTAGAATCTGCTATATTTTTCTCAGGAAAATAAAAGCCTTTGCTTTTGTACTTCAGTTTGAGCCAGAGACCACATCAGATTGTTTCTGATGCAATAGATGACAAGTTAAATGCAAGTTGTGCTTTGATGTTGAAAGCAAACAGTTCTTTTAGAAAGAACAGGCTTTCAAAACCCTTCCGTATCAGCTGGATGTGCAGGACCTCTTGTGGTTAAAGTCCTAACTTGCAGTTCCACGTTTTTGCTGGCGGTGGGAGTGCATCTGTGGCTTTTTCTCCTACAGTTGTGCAGAAGGGAAGGAGAGGCTTTGGATTGAAATGCTAAGCAGCAATGTTAGTGAAAGGAAAAGCTATGCTAACTGGCAGTTGGTGACAGCAAATAATTTTTCTGTGGTTTTAACCTTATAAAAATAAGCTATTGTTTTTCCTTGGTGCTCCTGTATCTCAAGCATACCAGTCAAGAACCAGGAAATGGAATTGTCTTACAGAGTCACAGAACCACAGAATACTCCAAGCTGGAAGGGACCCACAAGATCATCAAAGTCCAGCTCCTGGCCCTGCACAGGACAGCCCCAAGAATCACACCATGTGCACCATGTGTTAGAATGCATCAGAAAATTGCTTTTAAAGGACATAACCTCAACAATTAATATGAAAAAACCCCCAAACCATTGGAAGAGATCCTGTTATTTTAACTGCCACTTCTTAGCTCTGCTGTGCCTCTGTGAAACCAGCTGAGAAGTGGGGCCGGCAGCTCTCCAAGCTCCTCCTCCGGCGACGTACCAGCTTCTCCTCTTCCCACCACAGCACTGCAGGGGAGGAAGGAAGTTCTCCAAAGCCAGTACCACAACTTCTCCTTCCCTGAGGATGTTTTTTGTGGGAAGGCTTCAGCTCATGCCATCACATCATTAACCAAAACAAGCACTGTGGCCCCATGGCAGGCAGGGAAGGGTTTGGAGGGCAGTAGCTGTTGTCCCTAAAATAGGTTCTTTGATTTGGTATGTGAGAGGCCAATCCACACACAGAGTTGAGGTATTTGATTTATTCACAGTACTGCACAGAAAGGGGTGCTGGGTAGCAAAGCCACAATGCCAGCACAACAACTACCAAAACCTTTCAATATTTATACATTTTAGTGAACAAAGGCATTAATGTTCATTGGCTAAAAGTTACATAGTTTGCTTATTCATTAGTATTCTATCTTCTGCTTATTAATGATCCTCTCACTTCTTCTGCTAATTAGTCCCATACTCAGTCTTTCTCTTCTTTTGGGTCAGTGGATTTCTTGGGTCCGTGAGTTGGTGGACACCATCTCTCCCTGCCAGAATTACCTTTTACTGGAGCTGATACAGCACAGTTGCTGAGTTGTCTTTTTAGTTTTGGGATCCTGCCAAATGTCCTTGTGGCCCATAAATTCTGCATTCTTTGTGTCCACTATCAGCAGTGCATCCTTCTCCCCAGGCTTTGTTAAGCTCCCCCGAGGTCGGAGACCACCTCGAGCCCTAAACCTTACCAAGGTAACTCTACCCACAAGTAATTTGTCTTTCAGGACGTCGCTCAGGGATTGCTTGTTAGCTGGCTTCAAAGGAGTTAAGTCTCCTTTCCTGTTGATTAGGCTTAAAAGCATGCGAAGGTCAGACATCACAGAAGGTCCTTTCTCAGGGAAATTGGTAGTTTTTCCACGTTTTGCACCAACGTGACGACCAGGGACAGCCGGGCCCGGCCGGGCACAGCCCGTCCCTCAGCGTTTCCCGCCAAGGCTGAGGGCGGGGCGCGGCCGGGGCGGGGCCGGGCGCGCGCTCGGCGGG
>VZUI01066749.1:5190-27900 GCA_013401135.1 Cettia cetti | reverse complement strand
GTGCATCCTCAGCCCTGCATCTCTCAGCCCTGCCTCCCTCAGCCCTGCATCCTCAGCCCTGCCTCCCTCAGCCCTGCATCCTCAGCCCTGCCTCCCTCAGCCCTGCCTCCCCCAGCCCCTCTGCTGCCGAGCATTGTCACTCTGCTGCTGCCGGCCCGGTGCTGCCGGGCACCCCCTCCCCGCCGCAGCCCCGCTCCCCCCGCCGCCGCACGCCTCCTCTGCTCGCAGCATCTCTCCCCTCCGCATCCGCTATAATTGACATTTTCCATCTGACAGGTTCTGTTTTCCCTTCCCGCAGTTGCTAAGGAAACCGGAGAGAGGGCCCGGGAGCCATTAGCTGCCGTCATCGCCTGCCCGTCCGCAGAAATGTCACTTCTGCTAACGAACACCGGAGGGAAAAAAAATAAAAAAGGGAAAAAAAAAAAAAAGTTAAAACCCCCCCCAACCCGAACAAAACGCAGCACCGAGATGCTAAAGAAAGGGACGGTGGAACGGCCCTGCCTCACCTCCCCGTGCAAATGTGGTGTGTCCCCATCGCGGTGGGGATCCTTGCAGGGCTCAGCATCCTTTGCCTGCTCCACCTTTGCCCCTGGAAAACATCGGGGTGAGGGATCCTCCCCAGCCACGGGGAAGGGCAGAGAGGTGCCCGTGGAGGTTTCTGGTGCCCCAAATAGAGGTGGCAAAGGTCCAGGTGTCCTCCTGCACTGTGTATCCCAGCCAGGGCAGGGACTGAGAGGCACGAGCAGCCTCCTCAGCTTTTTGTTCCTCCCTCCCTCCCTCCCTCCCACTGCTGTGTTGTGATTTTAACTTCATTTGAAGAGGTTTTAATTAAAAAGCGGACAGTTGCCCTTTACCCCTCCCTGATGTGATGATGAGGACAGGGGCTGGGGCAGCCCCTACTGTTCCCTGTGGAATTAAGTTAACAAACAGCAAACACCCATTGACCAAACCACAGAGCTTCTGCCACACATGGGTTCCTGAGTCGTGTGGGAGTTGGAGTTTACTGCTGACTTCATAAAATCCTGAGGTGTTCCTTCTTCTTCTTCTGTTTGGAAACTTTTATTCCCCATCATGTTCTATTCATTCCCTTCCTCTCTAATTCAGAGAAATGCCAATATTCCAGTAACTGAAAAATCAGATACAAAGTGATCCAGCAGCTCACTGGAAACCCCACATGAAATCCCTGGTGGAGGTGGCAAGAAAGCTGAAATTTCCATTTTGGAACATCTTGTATGCTGCCATAATTCTTTGTTCAGTCACCAAGATACAAACCAAAGGAGACCCAGCTCCTTGGAGACTCTTCCAGGTCCACACACCCCCCCTGGATTGTCCTCCACAAGTTGCTGCAAATGAAGATAGAAATCCTTCTCCATTCCACCAAGCCTGTATGACCAATGTGATTTCTGTAGATTCCATGAAAATGTGTTTCTTTTGCTGTGGAAGTGCTCACATCCACCAAAGCCTTCAGGGACTTTTGCTTTATTATATGACATAACTCAGTGCACAATCACTAAGTAATTATTTCAAGTATTTGCTAAAATCAGGTCTAGTTTGAGTGAGACTGTGCTTTGTCATGATTGGGACCAAGAACTGTATCTTTGCCAAATTTTAAGTTTCAACAAAAACTTGAATTAATTGGAAATTCATATGAACTTTGAAAATTTGAATTTCTGGTCTCTGGAGAGTTACTCTTTGTCATGTTGGGTTTTGTCCTTCTCTGCTCGAGGTACTTCATGGAGAGCACAGAAATGCAGCCTCACAGACAAGCACCACACCTGCCCCTCTTCATTTCTGAAAACCTGTCAGAAATGTCAAGTGAAGGGTTCCAGTCCTGAATTCCCTCTTGCAAATGTGCAGCAATAGCTTTGTAGCAGAGCCTTTTGTGGGGTCCTTTGGCCATTCCAGCAGTGAGCTGAGGATCCATTTGGGAGGCTCTGGCTGAAGGCAGCACCTCAGAGCTAGGCTGGGGTTTGTGGTGAGTGCTGAGAAGCAGCCAGAGATGGTGCCACCAGCATGGTGCAACTTCTTGTCACTGTCACCCAATCCGTGTTTCCAGCCTCTCCCTTGTTTATCTGCTGCAGATGCACGAGAAATAAAAGCCTCTCTAAGCTTCTTTAGGATGGGCACAGCATCCCAGAGAGGCTCTGTGGCTCTGGAGGGAGCAGGAAGGTTCACTGTGAGGTTTCCTCCTTGTTTTCACCACCATGAGACACCTCCTTGTAGGGTGAACCCCGTGCTGGTCTGGGGACTGTGGAGCCACGTGGACATTGTCCATGGTTACCTCTGGGTTGTGCTCCCCTGGCTTTAGAGCAAGAAGTGGCCACACAAAATGGAACCAAAGACACCCCTGAGTGAGGCAGGCAGGTCCTGGCAGCTGCAGAGCTGCTGAAATGACTTGCAGGAGGAAGAGGAGGGATGGAGAGTGCCAAGCTCCACCACCTGCCTGGAGAAAAGGGACCCCAGACACTGATTGCTCAGCGTTTTGGTGCTTTGCTTCTGATTTTATTTATTTTTCCTTCACAAGGAGCGAGCCCCAAGGAGGGAGCTGGTGTGGGGAGCTTTATTCCTGCCCCCTGCCTGCTTTTTCTGGTCCCCTTCCTCACCTCTGCGGGTAAACGCTGGCTCTTTAGTGGCAATGACTGCATCTATTATGCAAGGCTGAGGAAGTGGTGAAATAACAGCATGAGAAATGTGCTCGAATGAGTATTCAAATGTGAACATAACGAGTGCAGTCAGTGTAGCACCGAGTCCTGAGGGACGTGGGAGCTTTGGTTCGACTTTTATTTCTTTAAAAAGAAAGCCTTAACCCTCCCACCCCCTGGGTATTATTTTCAAATTAATTACTCTCATTACATTAATTGTGTGAGTGCCTGTTCCATTTTCCCCCCTTTTCAGTGGGTTAGGTTAGAACAGGGCTGCTAAAAATACAAAACCTAGGAATTACACGGCAACAATTAAACCAGAAAAAGGAATGCTATTGCTGCACACACTGTCCTTGTTTAACAGATAATAAATAACAATTAATAAATGATCCTGTGTTGGAGCACTCCCTCCCCCCAGATGTAATGCTGATAAATTTCTCCCTCGCTTGGGGGTTAGGGAACGCCGGCTGTTTAAAGGCAAACTACAAATCTAAAATGAAAATTGAGTTCTGCCTTGTCATATGGCTCAAATGCCCTCCCGTCTCAGCTGGGCTGGGCATTCATCGCCATCGTGATGTATGTTTTAATTTACCTAGTATATGTTATTAGATTAGAAGCCCCTCAGGGCAGGGATCTCATGTTTTATACCTCTAAAGCACTGCACACACCTATTGAACTATATAAATACCTTTTACAAAATGAATTTGTCCTCCTGCTGTGAAATCCTGCCATGCCTCCTGGTTTGCATAAATATCCCAGGACACAGCAGTCCGTGGTGCTTTTGACATGGGAGGGGGGTTCCTGTGGAAATTCTGGTGGTGCTGATACCCCAAATGCTGTGACAAACCTGGCTGTGCCAGAGAGGGGAGAAAGGTTGGACAGATTTTAAATTGACGTGGTAGGATTTTCTAATCTGTTTTAAAGGGGGGATGCTGGAAGCCTGAGAAGCTGGGAGTTCAGTGAGTATTTCATGTCTTGGCTCTGTTTCCACTTCAGTGCTGTGTTTTGTGGGGCTTCCCAGGAGAGGCTGAGTTCTCCTTCCATGGGTGCTTTCCCCTGGTTTTACCCTCACTCTGAAATGTCACCAGCAGTGGGTGACACAAGACACTGGATTTTCACTTCTCCTATACTTTTCTTAAAAAAAATAAAATCCTGCATCTTAAATTTGTTTTACTGCTAAAACATCCCTCTTTTGCCCTTGGTGCAGTCAAGCAGAGCCTTTTTCTTGAGCAGCTTTGTGCCAGAGCTCAGTGGAATGCAGTGGGAGATGAGGTCAGTTACTGCTCATCTTCAGCTATTTCTGCCCAATTCTGGGTGCAGTAAATTAATAAATATTCCTGTAATCCATGGGTGGTGTTGCATGGCCTGGACTCACCTACCCTGACTCAGTGCTTACCCCCAAGGATGCCATCCTTTAACTCCTCTGCCAAGCTCACAGCTTCTGCTCCAGCTACAAAATACCTCAGTGGAAAATATCCAGGCTGCAGGCACTTGAGAATGCACTGTATCTCACAAATGGATTTTCCTGGAATTGTTGAATATCCTGAGCTGGAAGGGACCCACAAGGATCATCAAGTCCAACCCTTGGCCCAGTACAACCTCTAATTTAATGGGACTCTAGGGTCTTTACATTAATATGAATCTCTGCTGTGGTCTAAACTATTAGAGATTCTTTTTCTTTCATCCATTTAAATTGAATTAATAGGAGGAACAGGCAGGCAGATCCATGTCTCTAAACTTTATCCTCTGGCCACTGCCAGATACAGGCACTGTGTCCCTAATATAGAAGTGCTAACTCAAGAAAAGGCATTAGTTTGTTCTCATTAAGTCAAAATATTTATCATTAAAGCAGAGGAGGCTGAAGTTAATCCCTGACTCGCGAGGAGGTGTTTGCTATTTACATTGGTTTAAATGTCATAAAACTTACCAGGTGCTCATATCTCCCTGCTCCCAGCACCACAAGGAATGACTGATTGCCCAAACTACTCACAGGATACACAGGATTTCCTACTCTGTGAGAAGGGCAGAACAAAAGGTGAGCCAAGAGCTAAATGGGATTAGGTGGTAAAATATTATTGCTTTGTGTGTGTGTGTGGCTGTGACTCATGTGGGTTTGGTATCCTGGGAGGGATGAGCTCCCCAGGGCACAGCTGGAGCCTGCTTTCAGTGGGAGGAAGGCTGAACAGGGCTTGGACACAGCCCTGCTCATCCCCAGCCCCTGCAGAGCTCCTCCTGCAGCCTCACATCTTGGGGATTCTCTGTGTTAGAGGGGAGACCTGCAGGCAGCAAGATCCCACAGTGAACTGGAGAAATAATCCTTGGGGCATTTTGGGGGGGGGATTTTCACAGTGTTGTTTCCTCTCTCAACTCCAGCTGCTCTTCCCAAGCTGGCTGCTGCCTGGAAGGGAGCAGCAGAGGAAGCAGCACAGTTCTTTACATCAGCCCAGACATGACAGCCCCACAGGAACTCAGGGCCAGGATCTGTTCCCCACTCTCTGACCACTTCTGCACAGACTGGGGTGCCTCGAGGCCTGTGTGTAAGGTCAGCAGGGTGAACCAGAGCGTTCTGCTTCCCCCAGGGCTTTGTGGGGTGTCACTGCTCACACTGCTCACCAGGAGTGGGATCAGCATCCCTGCTGCTGATACTGAAGGGCAGAGCTGAGCAGGGCTCTGCAGAACAGCCCACAGCTGCTGCTTTTGCTTTGGTCTCTCCAAAAGGTCCCTGCTAGAGCTGGCCCTGATGCCTGCAGACACGTGTGCATGGGCTGCCACTGCAGCTCTCCTGCTGGGGCTGCTGGCTGAGGGACAGCAGCCTGGGACCCAGCCACATCTCCTGGCCCCTCACACAGCATGATCCAGGCAGAAAATGATTGATGAGCTCTCCCTTGGCTCAAACTCACCACCCAGTCTGTGTGTGCCTTGGAGAACTGGACAGGCCTGGCCTGAAAGCTGGGAGCCTGGAGACAAACTGGGGAGATGGAGAAACTCAAAACACAGCCCAGTAAAACAAAGGGACGTTTCCCAACTTCAGATTGTTAGAAAGGTTCACTTGGGATTCTCTTTGGCTGGGAGTGATGGTGAAGCATTTCCTCTCCAGCTTCAGGCCATGGGCAGATGTCCTCTCCTGGGTCCAGCCATCCCCACTGGGGCTGGAGAGCTGCAGCTGCTGGGGGTCCCCATGCATGTGGCTCTGATGGGGGGAAGGGTTTTCAGAGGGCACATTTCAGGCCCAGTGATGCCCCAAAAGCTGCCCATGGGGATTCCACCCTCCCCAGCTTGCTTCTGTCTCAGGCAGGCTGTGGCAGGGCCAACACCTGTGTGACCACTTCTGAGTGGTTTCACTCCAGCTGCCTGGAGAGAGATTTTCCTCCTGTCTTCTGTGATTCCATTTGGATTCCTGTACAAGCATCTCCATTGCTTCCCCCAGGGAGGAAACTTCAGGTGGAGTTAATGCCTCAAATCAGCCAGGGCAAGAGCCAGGGCTGGGGCAGAGACTCCTTCAGTGATGTCCTGAGTCCCTGCCCACCACAGGGCAGAGGCTTTGCACAGCACCAGTGCCTGGGCATCTCTGAGGGTCTGCTGAGACCTGCACAGAGACTCCCAGGGTCACTGAGCTGCAGCCAGAGGTGGCTTTCTGATCATCCTGCATGCAGGGCAGGCTCCAGGGCTGCAGTCCCGAGTGCCCAGAGCCACCTTCATTCTCCTTGGACCACGCATGACACTGGCTTTGCTCTGTCCCTTCAAAGGGCTCCTCAGGCTGCCTCCCACCTCCTCTGCAGGAGCACTGGAGCTCAGATTGGCAGATTTTATGGAGTGGGAAAGCACTGAAATTCGGGAATTTCACAGAGTGAGGAAGACATGGCCAGGGAAGGTCACGTTCCCATCCTCCAAGCACCACCCAGCCCCTCTGGGTCTGAGGGGCTACACAAGGCAGAGGTTCCTGCTGCCTGCAGGACTGGGGCATGGAGACACCCTACACAGCCCAGACTCGGGGTCAGGCTGGCAGGCAGGGAGGGTCTGCTGGCAATTCCAGCCCCAGGTGGCTGCAGGGACACAGCAGAGCTGTCCAGGGATCCCTGAGCTGGCTGTGCCCTCCTTCTGGGGAGGCACCAGGGCAGCAGGGTTTGTCTCTGGGGTGTGGCTGGGCGTGGCTCTCTGCTCCCTGCACTCCTCGGGCACCAGGCTGGTCTGAGGGAGCCGTCTGGGAGCCCACAGGGAGCTGGGATGGAGGCAGCAGCACTTGTGAGCTGATCAGCAGAGGAGAAGCTGGGGATGTGCCAGCAGCCAAACCTCCCTGAGCTCTCACACCCTCTGTGCTGCCCTACAGAGGATCGGGGAGGCTCCCCACAGGCACGAGGGTGCTTTTTCCAGGAGAGCTGCTGCTCACCTCGGTGCTGAGTGCAGGGTTTACCCCCCCTGGCCGCCGTGGCATTGTTCCTGCTGTGCTCTCCAACCTGCTGCAGGCTGTGCTAAAAATAGGATGTGAGCATCATCCCTGCAGCACCACCCAATCCGTGGCACAGCACACGGGCATGCTGCCTCTTCCCTGGGCTCCCAGGCTGCCCAGAGCTCCTGAGAGGGGCATGGTCCTTCCAGGAGGAAAGAGCTTCCCCCAGGCGCCGGGGCAGAGCTGGGGTTCCCACATGGCACTGACTCACCCCAAGCTCCTCTCTGCCCCAGAGCTCTGTCCCCGCTGTTGTGTTGGAAAAGGAACAGGGAAAGGCCACAAGTGAAGGTGAGATCATTTCCAGAGGTGTAGCCAGAGGTCTTATCTGTGGTATCAGAGTGAAGATTGGGTTTTGAACGAGTAGGATGAGGTTTGCTGCCCTCATCTGCAGGACAGCCCATTCTTCCAACATGCTGCCACAAGCCGGAGTCTCCCAGACCTTGTTCTCTTTCCCAGGAGCAGAGCTGGGAGGCCAGGTTTGGGAAAAACCAGCCAGGGGGGTCAATTTGACACTGCTCTGCTCATATGTGCTGTTAAGCATTCCTGAGTTGCAGATCACTTGCAGCAGCAAAGGGCAAAATCCATTCTTTTCTTCCAAGAGGAGTTGATTCAAAACTGTTATTCCTCTCCCATAATTGTGCTGTCGATAGTGCTTTACAGAATATTTACAAGATCCAGTAAATGCCATAAAGCACCTATAATCTTAGACAAATACAATATACAAGCCATTGCTCCAGATGCAAGAACCTTTGCTAGAAATGTAAATCAAACCTTTGCTGAGCCTCAGAATATGGGAGATAATATTTAGGCTTTATTAGGTTTCATTTCTATACCTTCTGCACTTTCCCTGGCTGGGTTAGGAGTAGATGTGCCAAAATCCTAAGGGGGAACCTGTAATTACAAGATTCACAGCCTGTTTATTCAGGCTGATGAAACCTGACTGGGTCTGACAGCTCCTGCCTCTGCTTCCAAACCTACAACTGTATCTCCCATCCTTGGAGAGCAGGGGGTTTGATCTGCTGCTCGTGGCAGGGTGAAGCTGCAGTGGTTTATCTGCAGGATTGTCCCTGTGCACGTTTTTCCTGTCGGTGAGGGTAGGAAAGGGCCACCTTCCTGTGCTGTCCCAGGGATGGGGTGCTTCACTTGCTCTCCTTTGTGTTGTATGGAAAGCTTCACAGGAACTACAAGTGCCAGAGCCTCGTCTGTTTATCAGTCCATACCCAAAAATTGTAGAAAGGAACTTGAGAACCGGGTTTTAAAAGCCAAGGTGAAGCAAACAGAAGATCTTGGAGTCAAAACTGTTGATATTAAAGTCCTTACTCTCATCAAATGAGTATTTAAGCAAAAAAAAAAAAAAAAAGTTATTTTTAAACAGAAATTTGATTTTAAAATCTCAAATTTTGTTTGTAGACTGGAACTGTGAGGGTGTCCTGGCAGGCTCAGTGGATGCAGAGCTCTGATCTCTCCCTGATCATGTGTGTCACTCCCATAACCCCCAGTGGAAATTTGGGAATCAGCGCCCCAGGAACACTCAGCAAAACCAGCCAGACCCAGAGAGAGGCCAAAGGATCCCTGAAGGCTCCGTGGACATTCCCAGGAAAGTCTTTCCATGGGCCTCCTGGGTTTGTTTCACGTGTTTTTAAGCCTTGAATCTATGCGAAGGTTTTGTTGTGCCGGGAGACAAAGTGGGAAGGACAAACCCAAAGGAACTCTCGCTGACCCCTCCAGGCAGGAATTGCACTCCACTCTGAAAGGGACTAAAAAAGCTGCTCCTTTCTGCTAACCCCATCCTCCCTGGCCACACCACGCAGCTGCCAGGGCTCTCTGCAGAGATTTTGACTAGATTTGGTATTTGAAGAGTTCCAGATGTCAGGACACAGCTGAGAGCTGGAGCTCCATCCCTGCAGCCTCCAGCACCAGGACCATGCTCCTGGCCCAGCTGTGAGGCAGCCACAACATTCCAGCCCCAACAGATCTGTCTGGGGAGAAAGGGGCAGGATCCATCCTGGGCTGATGCTGCCAAACTTGGATATTTTGCAATTCCCGTGGGGGCATTGCAGAGACGTTTTTGCTCATTGTTTGAGTGCCTTGAGTGGCAACGCAGCTCCTCCACCCTTCTTCCCAGGAAATCTAGTCCTCCAAAGCCACATCCACATTCAGCCGAGCTCTGACCCATCCAGGCATCTCCTCTCTGGCTTTCCCAGCAGTTTTTCCTGGAGCAAGAGGAATCCTGTCCAACTCCACGTTGGGTGCTTTTGAAAAACCCATGGCAGGAATCCCAGTCACCCCAGCCTCACCCAATCCTTTCTTTTCACCAGGAAATACCTTTCACTAAACCCCTTTCCCCTGGGGAGCCTCTCTGCTCTCTAACACAGGAAATGAATATTTTTTTCACCCATTCCCGGGCCTTTTCCTCGCCATGCTCCAGTCTTGCTCCCTTCCTGCATTCCCTCACCAGTGGCACACAGCAAACGCAGCTCCATCCTCTGGCCCTGCTGCTGTATCGCTGTCCCGGGATGGCTCCCTGCGAGCAACAGGCTCCATCCACATGCTTTATTTCCCCCCGAGTTGTGTTAGAGGTAAAATAACATTATCTCATTGCATTACATCTCACCGCGCCAGGGGCTCTGTGGCTTTTCTGGAATGTCAGAGCAAGAGCCAGCGACTGGCTCGGTGCTGAGAGGGGAACAACGAGCGCTTAAAAAATAATAAATAAATCACCATTTCTTTTGTGTTGGCCGCATACTTTAGCAGGGTCCTTCTCACCCTTTTAAAACACTTAGCTCCTTGCGGAGCAATTAGAATTCCCCAAACGACAAAAGCTGCGAGCTGGATCTGTGGAAATGGATGCTGGTGGAAAGACGTATTATGCTAAAAGGTTGGTCTGGTGGTTGTTTTTTAAAGGGAGGATGTTTTCTATTAATTATCTTTTATATACTCAAACACTGTCTCCCATTACTCTTCCAAGTCAGAGACAGTGAGGGATGTGTCAGGGCTGGGGAACAACACACAAGCTGTAAGATTAATTGACACTTAGGAATCAGATTGTGATGAATAGATCTCAGCTTCTCGAGGAGATCCATCTTCTTTAGGGTGCATTTAGGGCTCGGGCTGCCTTTAATATATGCAATGAAGCATCTTTACCTTGCCTATGATACTGCTGCTAACCCCATGCCATGACATCCTCGCTGTGTATGGCTGGCTGGTGATAGGATATTTTACAGTCCACCGGTTAGCAATATCTTGCTTTTTTAGGCACTTTTTAAAACACTAAAGCACAGTGTACATGAATCCAGTGGCCAACAGCCTTAGGGCTTCTGAACCTCCGCAGGGGCCAAAGTTTTTCTCTTTTCTTTCCCACTCTTCAACACGGATATATTTCATTTCAAGTGTAAGAGACGTTGTCACCCTCAGGCAAAGTGCCCCCTCCCCAAAGTACTTTTTAATCAGGCTGTTTCCTGATGGCCTGCTCTCAGTTCCACCCTCAAAGCCCTGCAGATGCTGCGGTGGAAGCGAATGCAGTTTCATTAGCTGTACAAGGCAGGCAGGAGGGGCTGGAGTGGGGAAGGACACGGGCTACGGCTGTCAAGGAGAGCACAGTAAAATATGTGCCCTCGACGTGCGAATCCACACGGATTGGGAGCAGCGCAGAGAGGAGCCTGCGGGAGTGAACCCCGGGGGAGAGGCCGGCATGGGGCACACCTGGGTGACCTGCCCTGGCATCCTCAGCTGGTGTCCCTTTGACGCATCTTTTGTGTCTCTGAAGCTGTCCCCAGCTCTCCCTGGCTGTGAAGTCAGGGATGGAAAGAAGGGAAACCACACTGGTGCCATCTGCCTCTCTCCACGGGGACACGGCTCTTCTCCATCCTCTCCCAGCTCTGCACCAATTACTTATTCCGCTGTGTACTTTCCTGTAACTACCCCTTCGAAAAACAAATAATAGCTTGAAAACAAACACATTTAGCCAGCCGTTTACATGGCACTTGACAAACACAGATTACAGCCTGTTCCTGCCCCCAAAGACTTTACAGCCTGGGGAAGGCAACACAAACAGAAAAACAGCAGAGCCTGGGAGGAAGAACGGAGGCAGCTGATGATGATGATGGAGAGAGGATGGAAAGGGAGAGGAGAGGTTTCTCCTGGCGTTTGGGAAATGTCGGGATGGAGCCCGTGCCAGCCCAGTCTATGCAGGGTCAGCACCAGCACCCCACCCCAGCTGTGCCTCAGCAGCTTTGGAGCACTTTGGGTTCCAGGCATTTTTTGGATATTTTCAAGTGTGTGAGGGTGACCTGACTTTCCGTGGCGTCACCCTCGCCCCCCGAGGGACACGCCAGCCTCCTGTCCTGCCCTGGGGAGGGAAGAGCAGAAACCTTGGAGAAAGAGAGGGCAGGAAATGCCCAGGAGCGACGCCAGAGGAGGCTGGAAGAGCCTCCCCTCGGCCCCCACTGTGCAAGGCCAAGGGGGTCTCTCCACACACGGGCATTGCTGCTGGAAGGGGATGGTGCATCCCCAGCATATATTTCCCTTTTTAATAACGCTGTGCTTTAAAATCCAGCGGTGACAAAGAGGGAGGAGAAGGGGATAGAGCATTTCAGCGTTAACACTGCTCTTCTGTTCGTAATAACATGCTGGTACTTTTAGGAGTGTCTCGGAGCTTAAGGGGTCAAAGGTGAAGTTATCTTTCAAGAACAGCACTAACACTACAGAGCTACTTAACGGGAGCTGGGAATAATACAGGGCTGGGAGTTTAACCGGACAATGTTGTACTGGGCTGGTTTCATCCTGCCTGCGTTGGATTGTAGTGTTTTCCCATTGACTCGGGGCTTCTTTCCCCCCACCCCTTCCTTTCTTCACTTCTCTCCCTCCTCCCTTCTCTTACAGCTAATTAGCATCTCTGTGCTGTGTGGATGCAGCCGTGGCTGCTGCTGCCGGGAGAGCACCGGGCTGTCCTGCAGCGCTGTCCGGGGCTGCAGTGTCCTCCTGCCATCTCCAGTGGCTGCCCGGAGCACGGCCCTTGCTCGGGGTGCTCTGTGTGTGTGTGTGTGTGCCTGCATCCTGCAGCATTCCACCCCTGCTGCTTCTTTTCCTCTCCCTGGGAGGCAATGGCTGCTGTGAGGGCAGCCCTGTTTATCGTTTCCCCCTTGTTTATCACGGCATGGTGCACAGAATGCCTCCAGAGGGTCTCCTTCCCCCTCCTGCAGCCCAGGTGAGGCTGGGGGCTGTCAGCAGAGTCCCAGAGTTGTTCCAGCGTGCTGCTCTGGGCAGGGAGCTGGGATTTTGCTCTTCTCTCTTGCAGTGAAGGATTCATCTGCATCAGCCATCACTGCCTGGGCAGACTGAGCCGCTGCTTTTGTAACCAGCCTCATGTTTCTGAAGGTTGGGGCAGGTCAAAATCTTGGGCACATTTCCATCTCCCTGCCTAGGACATGAAAGAAGTGAAGGAAAACCCCAATGATGCCGACTTCCTCTTACAGTGCTCCTTTTCTCATTTTTATTTTGCACCTGGGCAAGTCCAAATACCATGCTGTGACACAGCCTGGATGCAGCAGAATTTGTTCAAATGGACTAAGCTTTCCATGAAAAACAAGGGCTCTGTTTTCAAACTTGGGGCCATATGTAAAGCTGCAGGCTCTGGGCAGTGGAAAACAAGCTGTTCCTTGAGCTTGCCACAGACATTGGAATTTCCTTGGCTGGTGCCAGCAGCTGGCAAAGCAGAGTGGTCATGGCAGGGAGAGGTGAGTGCTGGTGGGGAATGTCAGCATGTCAGGAGAGCAGGAGCAAGGATTCACATCAGGACTTTACACTTGTTTCATCCTAAAAAATACCACAGCTCCACTTTCAAGACCTTTCCTGTGTTTTTTTTTTTTTTTTTAGACTGGCTCCTAAAGAAGCATGGCTTAGGTGATTGCACTCCTTGTGCTCAGCTGAGAGTGGTTGTCAAGCCTTCCCTATTCCCTGCTCAGCTCAGGGCTTTGCTCCACTGGGATGTGATTGAAAGAGTCAGATCTGAGTGATTTTAACTACACATTCCATAAAGGCTGCAGAGCAGGTAGAGGAAAGAGACCTGAACAGTGAAAAACCCCACTGAGCAGGGCTGCAGAGTGGATTCTGGCAGTGTGGAACATCAGAGCACCTACACAAGGAAAGAGATCTCAAACCCAGGGAGAAAACACAGCCACATTATGAAATATTGGGCAGCAGAGCATCTGCTCCTGACCAAGGTTTCTCTGAGTGCAGTGACTGATGAATGGAACAGGATGCTCTCACAAGTGTCCCCGTGGTCAGGACATCCCCATCTGTCTCCCTTGTGGATTCTCTAGTGCCTGCCAAGGGGCTGAACCCACAAAGTGCCCTGGATAAAATGGCAAACAATGAGAAATGACACAGAGGAGCTCAGGATTGATCAGCCCTGCTGGAGGAATTACTCTCCTGAGCCAGGGGACAATGTGTGTTCAGCAGGTCACCACCACCTGGGGACCCATCCTGGCTGCTCTGCAAGTGTGCCCTCTGCCCTGTGCTCCAGATGTGACCCAAGACACACGGTGGGAACAGTCCTGGCATTTCTGGAGTGGGTGTAAAATCACCAGTGCTGAGAGAAAAAGCAGTTGGCACAACTTTCAGTGTCCTGGAGCAGCAAGGGAGGAGTTGGCTGATTTATTACTCAGCAGTTTGGCTTTGTGTGCTCTGAAACCACCTCCTTCCCCTGGTTCTGTTGGCTTCTTCAATAGAAAATGAGACCAAACACTGGGAAGTTACCAAACTTCCACAATTTCGGAGTGTGGGCAGCACCAGTGGGCTGAGTTTTACTGGAAAGCTGGGCTTTTGCTTCTTCAGACTCTCTGTGCTAAAAAGCAGGGTAGCCAGGCAAATATTTGTTCACTGCCTCCCTTCCTCCTCCGTGCAGCAGGGCCCGTGTAGTTTTGATTTTAGTGTATTTTGGGGTCCTGCCTTTCCCACTGGCACCCTGCAGCAGCATCCCAACGCCGAGAGGGGGTGAAGAGTCGAGGTGCTCGTGGCAGGGGGCTGAAGTGGCAGTGCTGGAGGAGGAGCAGCTGCTCCTGGCTGGAAAGGAGCAGCCAGGCTGCAGTGGCAGTGTCACCAAAACTGCGGGAAAAACAACAACCCTCCAACATTTTTAAAATTAGAGTCAAGGCATTACATCATTATCTGTCCAGGATGTACCACAGAACAATTTCATTCACACATAGGCCGGGTGTGCAGAGAGTATCATTCCATGATATATGGCTTTTATTAGATTTTTCAGGTCTTTTATATAGTCAAAACTGATAGAAGCAGGTTGGGTCAGTGTTCATTGGTCCCAAGTTGTGTAGTTCTTAGTTTTTGGTTTCCTATAGTTTCCAGATTTCTTTGCTTCTGATGCGAATTAGATCTTCATTCTTTGATTTTCTTATCAGTCTTTTCCGGAGGAGATTTCCTATCAGTCTTCTCCACCTCTGCCGGAGGCACGGTCTGGGGTAGATGTTCCTGGGTGGCCACTGATGTTCCATGAATGGCCACTGAGGGCCCTTTATCTTATGGGCTACTCCCGGCCTGTTGATATGTTGAGTTCATCAGGCCTCACCTGGTGGAACAATGCCCTGGAGAGAAACTTAAAATTCTTTTTCCCGGGGCAAAGGCAAACAAAACCCCTCGACTAAAGCTACACAAAAAATTTTAAACAGATATGTTTTCCAACAGCAGGAGATTGCTCCCAGGTGGAAGAAGTAATAAAGGAAAGGATCACGGAGTTTTACAGCTCTGAGCCTCCAAAAATTGGATTTTTTGGACCTCCACTCTCTGTGAGAGGAGCACAAGGCAGGCACACAGAATTGCCCCTCTGCCCCTTTCCTGCCCCGTGCCAAATTTCTGCAGTGACAGCGAGGGATTGGGCACCTGGAGTCTGCTGCAATCGGGCTGGGATGGAAGTGCCCTGAAGGAAGCACAAAACCCTCACAGTGCCAGTGTCCATTGGGCAGGGATGGCCAGCGTGGCCTCCTGTGGCTCCCTGCAAGGCTTCCCTGCTTCCCAGGGGTCACAGTGGGAATACCATTCCCATTCCTCACCAGAATGCCTTTGGCAGCCTCAGGGTGCTCAAGGTCAGACTCACTTCTCCCTTCTGTGCCTGTGCCCTGGGATTTCCAAAAGCCCAGGGCTCAGCCTTGCTCTGGGCTGTGGTGTCTCCCGGGTGCCATGAATGCCATTAAAAGGGAAGAGGAGCACATTTGGGAAGAGGCAGTGGCTGCTGGTGCTCCCAGGTGATGCTGCACAGGCAGCAGCATCACCCTGAGCTCACTGGGAGGCTTTTCCCAAGAGCAGGAAGAGACTTTGGCTCTTGTTCCTGCTGCTGCTGAGATCAGATCTCCTCCCTGAGCTGTGCTCTGGAGAATCCCTCTGATGCTTCCTCCTACCTGCAGCTGGCTTTTAACGAGCTGAGGAGACAGCAAACTACAGGATGAAGGGCAAAGTCTAACTGAGGCTTGATCTTTGCTTTGCCAGCCTCTGGTTTGTGGCTGTGAATCCCACGCCAGGCTCTGCCTTGCTCTGCCTCATCTGCTGGTCCTTGCCGAGGGGATGAGAGGAGCTGCTGCCTCAGGAGGGCCCGTGGCAGTGCTGAGCAGCTTAAGGCAGATTAGGATCTTAATTCTTCAGAGAGTGATCTTCTGATCTCCTCCCTGCCAGTCAGCAGCGGCTCTGCAGCCCCACATCTCAGCTCCTGCCTGCAGTGGAGGTGACAGCTGAGATGTGCTGCCAGGGGGTTCACAAACCCGAGGTTTGAGAGGCAGGAGTGAGAGTTGTTCCCAAATCCAGGGGTGCTCGTGTGCCACGTGGTGCTGGTGGCCCAAAGCTGTGAGCTGGAGGTGCTGGAGGGTAGATTTTCCCCTCCCAGCAGGGCACCAGCCTGGCTGAGTTCCCCCTTCCACCCACCCTGCTCCTCCTCCCTTTAGAGCTGCCTTACACACCAAGGAGAAGCAGAAAGATCAGACCTTGGGCCAGGGAATGAGGGGCTGGGATGAGGGCTGGGAGTTCCTGGCTCTCTCTGCTGGC
Source organism: Cettia cetti (assembly GCA_013401135.1). Taxonomy (NCBI): domain Eukaryota; kingdom Metazoa; phylum Chordata; class Aves; order Passeriformes; family Sylviidae; genus Cettia; species Cettia cetti. The sequence goes on along the minus strand of VZUI01066749.1, from coordinate 11,766 downwards.
ATCTCAACTCTGAGCAGCTCGGTGGAGCAAAACATGTGGGACCAAAAAGCTTATGGAGACAGGAGAGTGCAGATCAGTGAGAAGAGTTTTGATGGGAAAAGGTACCTGGAAGAAGTTCAAGGGAGTAAATGCAGCGTGAAATGCTCTGTGGGAAGATCACAGCACGTGGCTGGGATGTTGCTGTTCATGCCCCTGGATGGGTCTGCTGGGTTTGGCCTCTGAGGCAGCTGGAGGAGCTCACCCTGGAGAAAAAGAGGTTCAGGGGGGACCTTCTCACTCTGACAACTCCCTGACAGGAGATAAGTGGAGGTTGATAGAGAAAGGGACAGGGAAAGAGGAAATTACCAGGGGAGGTTTAGATTGGATAGTAGGAAAAATTTCTTCACAGAAAGGGTGGTCTGGCCCTGGCACAGGCTGCCCAGGCAAGTGGTGGAGTCCCCATCCCTGGAGGGATTTAAAAGACGTTGATGTGGTGCTTAGAGACATGGTGGCAGACTTGTCAGTGCTGGGATAACAGCTGGGAGTGATGATTTTAGAGATCTATTCCAACCTTAACGATTCCATGAGGCTTTTCCCTCTTTTTTTCTGAGCCACAGACCAGCATAATGGTATCTGCATAATCCCACTGTGGACCCAGAGAGGTGTGGGGTTGAGAGGGCAGAAGGCTGTGATGACATTTAAAGCTGTCCCCAGCTGCCTGGGGGATGTGACCATCATTCTTGTGTCCTGGCAGCTGCTGGGTCCTTGCTGTGAACCCAAAGCAAAATAAATAGGCTGCTTCCCCCATCCCTCTGCTGCTTGGATCACAACTTTTGATTTTGTCATAAAGCTGCTTGACTTGATTGAGAGGGCCATAATAATGATACTTACTGAGGAGGTTTCATGAGCATTCTGAAATTGAGGTCCAACGATCCCCATTAATGAGCCTTTTATTGCACCCATCTGGCAGCTGCAGGGACGTCCCTGTCCCTGCTGCTGGAGCTGCTCCTTGCTGCCACATCACTGCACCCCATTCACCCCAGCACGGCCCTGCAGCGCCCCAAAATCCTCTGGAGCTTGGGCTCTGTGTGACCTGGGCATGGGGCTCTGTCTGCTTTTGTGGAGACGGAGCTGTGAGGTGGGAAATCCTGCCAGGACTTCCCCAGGGGAGGATGCTGTGGGTGTTACTGTCACTGCACCAGCTGGATTAGCATGTATTTAAAAAAAGAAAAGGAAAAAAAAACCCTTGTCACTCCTGTAAGTCGCAGACATCCTCACTCTCCTCACGAGCTGCCAGCAGCAAGGCTGGGGTTTCCTTTTGTGGCTGCTGTGCTGGATATTTCAGAGGCTAATGAATCTCTTTTGTTTTATAAACTATCCAGGAGTATTTTTGTTTTCCTGCTGCTGGTCCTCCCAGCTCCCTAGGGACCACACACAAAGAAAGGATCTCCTGTTCAGCAAACTAATTTTTATTATTCCTTTAATCCTTGTCCACCAGAGTGGGGTGGCATCTCAGTGTGCATCCTCTTGCTGGGGACGTGGGTGACATCATGGCAGGGTTCCATGTGCCATCGAGGGACCCAAAATACAAGTGTGAGGGGTGGATGGTGAGCAGAGGTGGGAGCTGCTGAGGAGGGACAGCTGGCAACAGAGCTGAAACCTGTGGGTGCTGCTGAGGGGAAAGAGCAAACAAAGAGGAAAAAAAGCATAAGGAGGCAGGAATGGCTTTCCTTTGTGTTGCTTGGCTTGAGAGGGTGCTGGAGATGGTTCCTGGAGGTGGTTCCCGGGCTGAGGGTCCCTGCTCAGCCACAGCAGCTCTGGGGGATGCTGGACAGAATTTTGCAGTGCCTCCAGCAGCTCCTGGCTGGGGCTGACACTCAGCTGTGGCATGTCCAGCCATCCAGGCTGTTTTCTGAGCTCAGCCTGTGGCACTTGGGAGTTCCCCTGCCTGAGGAATCAACTTTTGTGCTCTCACAGGCCTTGGAGTTGTGCTGATCATGAGTCATGTGCAAAAAAATCCCAAACTGTGCTTGTGCCCTGAGTGCTTCTCTGAGCCCCCAGCTCTCCTCTCCGCTTCTCCCAGGGCTGCCAGGCCCAAACCAAAGTTAGGTGAAGCCACAGAGAGGCTCCTTGTCCACAGAATTTGACTCGACCCCTTGGAAGGAGAGCTCTGAACCAAACTGAGACATCAGGGTTGTTGCTGTGCTCTCGTCCATGGTCACAGATCCTGAGCTTTGGTAAATGCCCATTTTCACTCCTCTGGTTCCATTCTTTCCACACTCTGTCCTTGAGGGATTGCAGGGAAACCCAGATTCACCCCTTTTAGGCTCAGGGTGCTCCATAGCCCTGGAGGCAGCTGGCAGAGAGGACAGCACAGAGCTGAGGGTGACACAGAGGAACACAAAGCCTGCCAGCTGCCACTGGGCACAGGACACACCTCTGAGGTGACCACGCTGCTGGCTGGCATCTCTGCCCAGACATGCACTGCACCAGCCACTGTGACAGCCTGATGGCCATGTGGCATTATAATAGGATTTGCTCCATGTCTATAAACTGTTATCCTAAATATCATCCCAAATCCTTTGATGCCCGGTGACAACCTGTCTCTTTAAATCTTTTCCCCCCTCCTGAATAAAGCAGCGTGCTCTGAAATCGTTGGGAATTCCACGTATCTGCCATATAATTGGATTATATTTTATATGTCTGCTAAAATAATGATATAGCTACATCTCACTCTGACAATGAAGAGACTCGGCCTGGGCAGGGGCTCACCGTGGCTGTGTCATAAATAATGCTGCCAAGCTGGTTGGGATTATCAGCAGAAGAACTTGTTAGCTTCTTGCAGAGCAGATGCTTAATTAGAGCTGGGGCACACAGATGGGTGCCTAATAAGGGGGAAAGACCCATTTTGGGCTTTAAAAAGTGCTGGGGCCAGTTGGGATGGCTTTTTACAACCTTTTACTTTATGGTTTGTTCAGCTACTTCTCCTCCTCCCTCTAGTTAGGAGCCCCAGGTCCAGCTCCAGCATCATCTTTCATGGTGGAGATCTGATATTAGACATTAGGGGCTCAGAATGCCAGGCTGAGGTTATTACCCAAATCCTTCATAATTGTTGGGATAAAAAAACCTCCCTAAACTGTCTTTTTAGTGTTAGAGAGTAGGGCATTATTTTATTTGGGTGTGTGTGACTGACGGAGTTCTGCTCTCCACACACACGATGATACAAAATTTTCCCCTCATTTATGCATTATTAACAAACAAAGAAATTAATGTTCACTGGTTCTAAGTTACATAATTCTCTTCATTAATTAGTATCTTATCCTCTACTGGTTATTAATTTCTCACTTTTCATGCTGCTTTGCTCCACATTCTTTCATGGGTTTATCACCATTTTCTCAGATGGGGAGCCTCCAGCTTTTCAGGCCTCCATCTTCTCTCTATCTTCTGGTTACTCCAATGTCCTTGAAGTGCCATTTAAGATCTCAGATGTCCAATCTTCAACTCACTTCAGCTTTGTTTACTGAAGCTTGCCAGTGTTAGTTTTAAATAAGTAAGGTTCTGGTGATTTCATCATCAAAATAGCAATAAGAGCCTGTGAAGGAACTTCCCTAGTGCTGGCTTAAGGTGGGCACTGCTCACAATTAATTAAAACAACTAATTAAAAATTAGTTAGAAGAATTACATCATTTCCAACAAGGTTCAGATACTGCATTTTGTGTTTCCAGAAGCCTGTTAATGTTTTGGGAATAACTTTCCCAAAGACAACACACAATAGATTATGGTTAGGGCAGGACAGAGCTGAAGGGATCCCTGGGAGAATAGGAGAAAAACACATTTTAAGACTACCCAAGGAGGACTTTGATCTGGTTTGGTTATTCCTATAGAGGATGTCCACAGGAAGTGAAGTTAAAAACTTGTAAAAATTTGAGGTGACAGAATTAGGGTGTTCACATGATGGTGGGAGACAGGACCTGAGTTTTTCCAGATTTAAACCCCTCATTTCTGCCTCTTCGTGTCTATTTTGGACCTCAAGTTTCAGGTTACCTGCAGAGGGCGGAAGCTCCTGGTTGATTTCCCTCAGCTCAGCTGATTCCACCCTTGATCCCTTTGGCCTGCCAGGAGAACCAGAGCTCTCATTTCTGTCTCCACAGGGCTCCTCCAGCTGGGACACTGGTGGCCTGGGCTGCAGGACCCCTCCATGCTCCCATCACTGGGGAAGTAGCTGCTCTGCACTTCCAAAAACCAAATTCCTTTTCTCCTGGGATGACTCCAAGTGGAGGCAGTCAAAATCCAGGGTTCAGCTATGGAAAGGGTGATCCAACAGCACCTTCCATGCTTGAAATCCTGATGTTTCCCCATCCAGATGTCAAATGTTTCCCCCTACCCCGCTCTTTTGGGAACTCAGGGTGGCTCTGTGTGGCTGTTTGCACGGGGCAAGGATCCCAAATCTTAAATAAATGGCAGGAACAAAGCAGGGCCAGAGAAGCCCTCTCTGTGTCGAGAGGGAGCAGATGGGTGAGGAGGGCAAATGAGGACTGGGAGGATGAGAGGTGTGAAGTGACAACGGGGTGACAAAGTGTCCCCGGCCCAGCCACACTGGGGGAGAGCAGAGGATCTGTCCCAGCCCACATAACTCGGTTTCACACCTTTTTTGGTTGGTGCCTTCTTAGAGCAACAAATCGCTCCTTTGTGCCACTCTGCTTTGTTTAGAAAGAGAATAAAACTTTCCCCTTCTGCAGATAAATTTGTGTTGAAACCCTCCATAAAGGTCTGCAGAATCTGGAACGTGTAATGTCAGCATTTTGGAAAATGTTGGCCCAGGTCTTTCTGCCTCTTAGAGTAACCTGACAAGCCTGATTATCTCTGCAAGGGTCTAAATTTTGCTCGGGCCTTGATTGAGAGGTGAGGAGTGACTTTTGGCTCTCTAGTGAGCAATCTGGAGACACAGAAATAAAATCCTCAAAGCACTTTTATCTGCGTGCGTTTTAAAACTAGAGCTTTAGGAATCACAAAAAGCAAAATAAATTCAAAACATATTTTCAGGAGTTTGTAGTACAAATTACCCCATTAAAAAGTATCCTGTTTATACAAGGAAAAAAAAATAGACATCACCGGTTTGAGGGAAGACATGAGGAAAGTATTCAGCAGTGAGTGATCTTCACTGAATATATTTTCTCTGGGCCACTGTAGCTGCAGGAACTTATCAAAAGAAATGGTTATTTTGATCATAAGTGTAGTGGGTGGCAGGTTTTTCTTGGCATTTATTTGGCTTAAAGATGAACAAAATTTTTCAGTGTGAAAAAAAAATAAAATAAAAGCCCAAACCCAGAAAGGGAGATAATTAGCGTGTAGTAGTTAATGGAGAATCTCAAAGTAAATGAACAGAGCTCATCCCTTATTGTGAACGGTGTTTGTTTTAGCTGAAGGCATTTTTCTCTTTCTGAAGATGAATTTTGCTGCCTAATTCTCACTCCTGCGGGGCTCACTGGGGACAACTCATCCCCGCCGTCCCTGGCTGGTCCCTTTGATGCTGGACACTCTTCTGTGGGGTTGTTCTGCAGAACCTCGCACTGGTTTCCCCCATGCCCGTCCCTTTTGCCGCACTAAACCCACGGAAACCTTTCGGTTTCCTTACCCAAATGACCGTGTAAAAGGTAAATCGGGGGCATTTTCGCAGAGATTTGGCAGAGGCGCCTCCTTTCCTGCGGCTAAGGCGCGACAAGGAGGAAATTCCGTTTTTACGTCCCTGAAAAGCCCTATTATCTTCCCGACTTTAGGTCTGGAGAGACTGGTTTTCTTTGACGGCCTTGGGACGAGGGTCGCTTTGCATCTGTATTCAGCCCCATCTGTTTCTTCTGGAGGGAGATTTCCCATTCATCGCCGCCCCGTGCCCCGAGCGCAGCCCCCAGCCCGCGCTGCCCCCGCCCTTTGTCCCGGCCTGGCTTGGCACCGGGAACACAATGGCCCCGATGGGGCTCTTCACCCTGCGAGCTGCCCTTTGGGCTTTTGAAAAGCCTCTTTATCTTCAAAGAGCCTGGATTTCCTCTGCCCCGCGGTCCTCCCCCCATGGCACCTCCAAGGACAAGCGGGCGGAACGGGGTCATCAGCTCCGCGCAGCCCTAGGGCTGCTCGCCTTCATGCTGTTGACTTTTCGGTGTATAAATAGCAGAACAATGGAGCCGGAGTTATTTTTATCTATCGCCCTTAACATCACAAGAGAGTCTGGGAGCACAATCGGGGCCGGTCTCGCTGGAGGAGTGGGAATTTCAGGGCCGGCCCTGCTCAGATGGGCTGGTTGCGTCAGGGTTTGTGGTGGGAAAAGGGGGGTTTTGGGGCAGTGCTGCGGAATGAGAGCTGTAATTGGCATTAAAATGCCTCCCAAGGTGGTACTGCTGGCCATTAAAAAGCATATTGTCTTTAAGCATGGGAACGATTAAATCTTCCCTATCGATGTTTTTCTTCCTGGGTATCTTGGGTGGAGACGGTGAAACCTCCATAGCAAATGCTGAATGCTCTGGCAAATAGGCCCTACCTATTTCCTATAGTTGCTTGCAGTCCTGAGCGTTAAAAAAAAAAAAAAAAAAAAAAAAAAAAAAG
>VZUI01066747.1:0-15622 GCA_013401135.1 Cettia cetti | reverse complement strand
GATGGATGGATGGATGGATGGATGGATGGATGGATGGATGGATGGATGGATGGATGGATGGATGGATGGATAAACATGGAATCATGCTCTGATTGTGCAGATTTCTTCAGTACTGTGCCAAACCTTCCCATTCTTTGACTAGATTCTTCTGTTCCCTCATTATTCCCATGTTCATGCTGTTTTCTGTTGTCCACAGAACCAAATATCAGGGAATCTGCGCTCCGATTTCAAGGAATGAAAGCAACTTTGACCCTGGAGCAAAGTACCACATCCCAGGGAACACTCCTTACATCAGGTACAGGAAGTGTTGGCAAAGGGACCAAGGTTTGTGATGCAGTGGGTGGGGGATCATCTCTGTGGGCACGGACTGTCATGTGATGCTTCTGCTCAAGATACAGAAATCTCCCAACAATTGGGACCACAAATGATGGGATTGAGGTCTTGGACTTGTCTGCTTCCTCTTGTCCCCCATTCTGACCTTCATGGGCTTCCTTGGCAGGTACTTTGTCAGCTTCATCCTCCAGTTCCAGTTTCACAAGGCACTGTGCCAGGCAGCCAACCACAATGGTTCCCTGCACACCTGTGACATCTACAGGTCCAAAGAGGCTGGAGCCAAACTCAGGTGGGGACAGAGGAGGGTCAGGAAAATCGCCATGGGCTGATGTGTGCGTGGAAGCTGATGGTGTGCAAAGGAAGGAAAGAAGAAAGGAAGGAAGGAAAAGTGAGCTGGAGAAATAGCTTTGCAGATGGATGGATGGATGGATGGAAATACATGGAAGCACTGGGGTGGGGTGAGTGGTCCTCACCAGAGTATTGCTGTTGTCCCAGTCACGAGCTCCCACCCAGACAAGAGGTCACTAAAGCACAGTTGGCTTCTGTTGATTCCCTGGATGTCAAATGCATGAGTGTGTGACAGGGAGTCCTCAGTTCCCACACGCAGGACAGGTGGTGGCTTCCAAGGCAGTTCCCAGCTTCATGTCCCACTCAGGAACAGCATCTTCAACCCTTAAGATGCTGAGATACTTTCACTGCTTCTCTCCCATCCATCCCCTGGCCTCATGCTGGCTCTTGCTGTTCTGTTCCTCCACAGGGAAGTGTTGCAAGCTGGGTCCTCAAAGTCGTGGCAAGATATCCTCTTGAATCTCACTGGCACAGGTCAGATGGACGCTGGTCCCCTTCTGGAGTATTTCAGCCCTGTCACTAAGTGGCTTCAGGAGCAGAACAACAAGACCAATGAGGTGCTGGGCTGGCCTGAGCTTTACTGGCATCCTCCTGTCCCTGAAGGCTACCCTGAAGACATTGGTAAGGCTGCAGCTCCATCTCTGGTCTGGGGAGGGTCAGGAAAATGTGCCCCAAGGGGCATCATTAATCCACAGGCAGAGGCAGAGGGAGGTCTCTGCTGTGGGTGAGGTGGTCCCCATACAAGGGAAGAGAAATAGCCAGCTCCAGTAAAGTCCCATAGGGTCTTGCTTCCCAGAAGGCAGGTGGCATTGTCTGAAGCTGTGTAGTGATGTCATCAGTTAAGTTGTGAAGAGTTTCTCTTCTCAGTTGTATCATTTGTGCCCACATGGAAGAGTCTAGGCCATGCAGTTTGTCCTGTTATCCCACCCTCTGTCCAATGGGACACCCCAGCAGGGAAGCTCTTCCACCATTTCTTAGCTCAGCCTGCTCCCAAGTTGTGGCATCCTTCAGTGGACCTGCAGTTCTGGGAAAAGCTTAACTGTGGCTTCTCCATGGATAGTGCTCTTGCAACTCTCCTGACCTTTCTCATCTCTTCCCCATTTATTTCCTCCTCTAGACAAAATATCAGATGAGGCAGAAGCTAAGGAGTTCCTGTCCGAGTACAACAGCACAGCTGAGGAAGTGTGGAACGCTTACACCGAGGCATCCTGGGCCTACAACACCAACATCACCGACCACAACAAGGAGATCATGGTATGGGAATGCCCCTGGGGCTGTGCAGGGAGTGCCAACAGCCAGGGAAGGCAGCTGGTCCCCAGGGCACATTTCACAGAATCTCTGAAAATCAGAGATTTGTAAAGGGGTAACGTTCTCAGTCAGGAGGTGCATTTTCCTTGAAATCCCTCATCATCCAGTGAGGTACCCACAAGGGCAGCTGTGGGGAGGGTGTCAGTCATGGGATGCCAGGTGGTGTTTCTAGTGGTGGCCTGTGTCTTCTCCCTGCAGTAACTCTTCTTCTCTCATTGTAGCTGGAGAAGAACTTGGCCATGTCCAAGCACACCCTGGAGTACGGCATGAGGGCCAGGCAGTTTGACACCTCTGATTTCCAGGACCAAAGTGTCATCCGCATCCTCAAGAAGCTGAGTGTCATTGAGAGGGCAGCCCTACCTGAGAATGAGCTGAAGGAGGTGAGTGGCAAGGGGACAGAGCAAGAGAGGGTGTCGTCCCTTGCCATCATCCTGTGTGAAGACACAAGTTTCTCTCAAAATTTAAGAAATGCCACTGGGCACCCACTGTCTTGATAAAGGTGATAGTTTGGTACCTTCTGCACAAAGCCAAAATCCTTGTCTTCAGTTTCCCACCCAAAGGTTGCCTGTCCCAGGCTGCAGTGGGGCCTGGATGTTTGGGTGACGATGGCTTGTTGGCCCCAGGCCCTGTTGTATTCACTCCATGTTGCCTCTGTTGGGGTCACACTGATCTTGGAAGGGATCAGAGTAAAATACACAAAAACCTCAATGGGCTGGGACATCCTCCAATATCAGGAGCAAGGATAAGCAGTTTATACACTCTGATTTCCTTTGCAGTATAACACCCTCCTCTCAGATATGGAGACCACGTACAGCGTGGCCAAGGTCTGCAGAGAGAACAAAACCTGTCACCCACTGGATCCTGGTAAGATCTAGCAGGGTGTCCTGCAGGGCATCTGCACTGACCCAGAAGGGAGGAATTTTTTATTTTTTTTTTTAAATTGGGGCATGAAGAAAGGTGATGGAGGGTTCTTTCACCTTCTCTGTGATGGCCCCTGAGCAACACATCGCATAGAGAACCATTGCACCTGCTCAGCCCATCCAACAGCATCACAGTGGCTTCATTGCTCTTTCTTAGACCTCACAGACATCATGGCCACCTCTCGGGACTATGATGAGCTCCTCTTTGCCTGGAAGGGCTGGCGGGATGCTTCTGGGAAGAAGATGAGGAACAACTACAAGCGATACGTGGAACTGAGCAACAAGGCAGCTGTGCTCAATGGTCAGTGCCCTGCTCCCCTGGAACCCACCATGGCTCTAACCCCCAGTGAACAGAGGATTGGGGTCTTCTTCTCTTGGGGCTCAAAATCCTAAGGGTGTGGAGGTCTCACTAACTCCCAGGAGATCTGCTCTTTCACATTTATGGAGGGACCTGGAGTGTCTGAACAGCAAGACAGAGTCTTGCCCAAGAAAGTGTCTGAGAGCTTCTGCTCTTGCCCTACCACAGGCTACAAAGACAACGGGGCCTACTGGAGATCCCTCTACGAGACATCCACCTTCGAGGAAGATCTGGAGAGTCTGTATCTGCAGCTGCAGCCCCTGTACCTCAACCTACACGCTTATGTACGCCGAGCCCTCTACAAAAAGTATGGTGCAGAGCACATAAACCTGAGGGGTCCCATCCCTGCCCATCTGCTAGGTAAGGGCTCTGCTTGAGCTAAGCTGTGTCTCCCACCAGGTGTGGCTCTCTCTGTGCCATGCCAAGAGTTAAAAATGGGCTCTGTTCAGCTCTGGGTGAAGGGAAAAGCCCCCCTGGGATGGGTCTGTAGAGGCCAATCTGCCCCAGGGAAGGGCAGCACGCTCAGCATGATTTGACCTCTCTTGCACGGGTGGGCTCCTGCCTACATTGCCCTTATGCAGACAGGGTAGGGACCAGGCAAGGCAGGGAGCAGGCAGGGTGATCCCCCTGTGCAGGAGGAGGGAGTAACTGGTTGCTCTTCTCTCCCTGTCTCCCTCCTGACACGTGCCATCCTTCTGTGCTTCCCAGGCAACATGTGGGCTCAGTCATGGTCCAACATTTTCGACTTGGTGATACCTTTCCCAAATGCCACCAAGGTGGATGCTACCCCAGCCATGAAAAAACAGGTCAGTGCTTTTTTAAGCTGCTCTGGGGAAGCCCCAGGGGACCCAGGAACCTTTGGCTGTTGCCACCACCCATGTTGCCAAATGTTCTAATATTTCAAAAAAAAATCCATGCCTCATTTATATTCTCCCTACCTTTATATGCCAAGACCTGGATCCAGGTCTAGCTGACTCCAGGAGATCCCCCTGTCATCCCACCACTCCACATCCCTCAGCACCCCAGAACTCCCCATTGCCCCTCACCAGGTCTCTGCTCTTTCCTCAGGGCTGGACACCCAAGAGAATGTTTGAGGAGTCAGACCGTTTCTTCACCTCTCTGGGCCTCATCCCAATGCCACAGGAGTTCTGGAACAAGTCCATGATTGAGAAGCCATCAGATGGGCGGGAGGTGGTGTGTCATGCCTCAGCATGGGATTTCTACAACCGCAAGGACTTCAGGTGCCCACGGGGAGCAGGTGGTGGCCAACGCTGACGTGGTGCTGGGGCAGAAAGCATCTCGTAGAATAAGGGCACGTGGGCTGATGTCACCACAGTGTGTCTTGCTCTGTGGCTGTGGCACCAACTATGGCACTTCCCTTGGTACCCAAGATGCTGGCAGGAGGCCCCATGGTGGGTGGAGGGCAGTCTGTGCTTGCCCTGCCCTGTCCTGGAGAATGGAAAAGCTGATGAACAGGGACAGCAGGAGATGCAGGAGGAGGAAGAGACCAACCCAGTGGAGTAGGGCCAGCCTGGCCTGGCATCAGATGTGGGGAGGGGGCACACAGAAAGGAAAAATAGCTCAAGGAGATGAGATGGTTCCCAGAGGTTTTCATGCAACCAATGCCCTCCCTTCTCCCCAACCCTTGCGTCCTGGTCCAGGATCAAGCAGTGCACCGTGGTGAACATGGACGACCTCATCACAGTGCATCACGAGATGGGCCACGTGCAGTACTTCCTGCAGTACAAGGACCAGCCCGTCTCCTTCCGTGATGGGGCCAACCCTGGCTTCCATGAGGCTGTTGGGGATGTCATGGCCTTGTCCGTCTCCACCCCCAAACACCTGCACAGCATCAATCTGCTGGACCAAGTCATGGAAAACGAAGGTGAGCTGGAGGATCACCTAGTAAATTTGGGGATGCTGATGGGAATAGCTGGAAATGCAGATGGTCAGGAGGGGCTGGGCAAGGGTGAAGGGCTCAAGGATATATATGGTGGCTTTGCATGCATGGAGGGAACAGGATCTCTTGGGAACACCCAGTTCTGGGGCAGAATGACCCACAGAGGGAGGAGAGGTGGATACAGCACTGTCCTGCTCACATCTTCCCACCCTGAGCAGAAAGTGATATTAACTACCTGATGAGCATCGCCCTGGACAAAATCGCCTTCCTGCCCTTCGGGTACCTCATGGACCAGTGGCGCTGGAAGGTGTTTGACAGGCGGATCAAGGAGGATGAGTACAACAAGGAGTGGTGGAACCTCAGGTAGGATTGAATTCAGAGCCCTGTCTGGGACTCTGGTTTGTCCTTGTGGTCCAGACTGCAATGGGAATGATGAGATACCCAACCCCTCCCTCTGTCCTCACACCCCACTCTGTTCCTTCCCGCTTTACCCCACCTTCTCCTCCCCAAGCTGGCCTGACTCTCCCTCTCTCACCCAGGCTGAAGTACCAGGGTTTGTGCCCACCAGCACTGAGGTCTGAAGATGATTTTGACCCTGGAGCAAAGTTTCACATCCCTGCCAACGTCCCTTACATCAGGTGAGCCAGCAGGGCTGGGGCACAAGGGGCACCACTTGGACATAGAAGCAGGATCCCCAGGTCAGTTGCCAGTGATGACACCATTCTCCAAGGCTGGTGGCACCATCCTGCATGGGCTGGGCAGCTCCAGAGACCCAGACACAGCTTCAGAGAAGAAGTTTGGATTTAGGGGAATTTCTCCCTATCCGAGGAAGATGAGCTCATCCACTCTGACAAAAGTATAACACATTATGGGAGAAATGGCCTCAGCAGGCTGAGCTGAGCTGAAGCAGGTGTAGCTCCAAAGCCAGTGATGCTCCTCCAGGCTGGGAGGCTGCAACCAGAGAATAAGGGGACCTACATCCTCTCTTGCAGAGGCACTAGTAGGGTCCATTCCCATCTCTTCATCCCTCTCCACCAGGTACTTTGTCAGCTTTGTGATCCAGTTCCAGTTCCACCAGGCCCTCTGTGATGCAGCCGGGCACAAGGGTCCCCTGCACACCTGTGACATCTACCAGTCCAAGGAGGCTGGGAAGATCTTGGGGTAAGTGTGTGGGCAAGGTAAAGCCAATGCATCTATATCCTCAAATACCTTAAAGCCAGCTCAGCAAGGCAGGAGGCAACACAGCTTCTGGTTATCCCATCCCATCCCATCCCTGGGGCAGGGACACCTCGGGCTGGGCGCTGGGGCTGTGATTCGAAAAGCAGCCGCTAGATGGTAGCTAGGCCCCTGCAGGGGGAAGGCTCCCTCCTCCTCCTCCTCCTCCTCCTTCTCCTCCTCCTCCTTCTCCTCCTCCTCCTCCTCCTCCCAGCCTCCAGTTCCTTAGGGAAAACAACCCCCTTGCTTCAAGAAAAGCACCTGCAAGATTAACCCTTTTACCCAAAAACTGCTCTGCATCAGGCTGGGTTCACTGGAGGGTTTTAATCCATGAAAGCCCCTCTTCCCCCCAAGATAAATGTCCTTCCTTGAGCTCCAGGCTGGCAGCCCCATGGTTCTGGGGGTTCAGATTGTACCCAGGGATGCTGATACCAAGACCCCCAAGGGAAAGGGAGGGGCTGGCAGCCAAAAGGGTGATGGGGAACACACTGGAGCTGATTTCTCTTGCCACAGGGATGCCCTGAAGCTGGGTTTCAGCAAGCCATGGCCCGAAGCCATGCAGCTCATCACAGGGCAGCCCAACATGTCAGCAGAGGCCCTGATGAGCTACTTCAAGCCACTCATGACGTGGCTGGAGAAAGAGAATGAGAAGAACGGGGAAGTCCTGGGCTGGCCAGAGTACAGCTGGATTCCTTACACAGGTATGCAGGGCTCAGCCAAGCACAGCAGGTCCATGATTGGCCAGGGCTCAGCCCTCACCAGGATCAGAACGAAATGGAGCTCTCTTGGTGCCCCTTGGCCATCCCAAAACCCACAGAGTGTTTGGATGCTTTTCATGGAGCTGGGGCCAAAGGGCATCCAAGAGACCAGCAAGGGTGGTCCCACATTCCACAGCCCAGAGCCCCCAGCAACAACCACGTCTCTCATTTCTCTCTTTTCCAGCCACTCCACCAGCCCAAGAGGACTCCAGCAAAACTGATTTCCTGGGAATGTCCCTGACCAAAAGTCAAGCCACAGCAGGCAGCTGGGTCCTGCTCGCCCTGGCACTCATCTTCCTCATCACCACCATCTTCTTTGGTGTCATGTTCTCCTCAGCCAGGAGAAGGGCCTTCAAATCCAGCTCAGAAATGGAACTGAAATAAGGCAGCCACCAGCAGGGCAACACAGACAGGGTGCAAGCATGGGCACTTGGCCAGGCTGGCAGCCATGCCATGGGCACACTTGCCAAGGAAGCCATGGGTTTCCACAACCCAGGATTCCTCTCTCCTATCAGGTCAGACATTCCTTTCCACTATGCAAGAGCCAGAGCAGAGAAGAGCTATTTATTTGTCAATGTCTGAATCAGGGGAAAGAGAAGTTCAGGCTCCGGCAGGCACGGAGCCATCACAAGCTGCCCCTGTGCCCAGGGCTGGAGCTGGTCCAGCCTGGTCACCCACCAGCCAATTCTGATCTGTGGGCAAAGCCACAGAGACTTGAGTGAAGAGGGCAGTTTGGGGAGGGATGAAGCACATCCTGGTTTGCCTGCTGCCAGGCTGTTCGCTTGCATGGATGAAAAATAAACCTATGTCTTGTCACCCTTCGAGCAGCAGCTCAGCTTCTTCTCACGTGTGGGCTGGGGGCTCTCAAGCAGGAGAGCTGCACCCCCAGCACAGTGTAAACACAAATCCCTGGGCACCAGCCTGGCTTTGGGGCAACATAACTGCAGCACCCAGCTTCCCCCGTCCCCATCTGAAGGATCAGCATCCCTTGGCAGCATCTCCATCCTCCCCTGGATGGTGGCTCCCATCAGAGCTGACAGCTCGTGGGTTCACAGTGCAGCACGTGCCCAAGGGAGGGGCTGAACCGGGGCCAGGAATCCCCAAAATCCAGACATGAACTGTTTAAAGGGCTGGGGGGTCACCGAGCCCGGGCTGGGATGAGGCTGGAGCTCACGACTGCTGCGACTCCAGCACTCAATGACACATTTACGTAAGAGCCGGGGAGGGGGGTCCAAGGTCAGCGATCGCCCTCCAGCTCCTGATTATCTTGGGATCAGCCGTGCTTGAGGCCCACCCATCCCCCGCCCCCCGCCCGTCCTCCCCGTCCCCGGCCTCGTCTTTCTTCTGCTTCTGTAAATAAAACTTCGTATTTGTTCTGCAGTGATTAGGTGCAAAACTAATCCCAGGCTGGGGATTATTGCAGCCTTAAAGAGCTGTGATCTGCTGCAGCTCGAAGCAGCAGGGGAAATGAGGGGATCTGGCTGATCCACCCGTCCCTCTCCCATCCCATGGCCTCTGCCCTCGGTCGTGTCATACTCCGGGAAGCCGAGGCTTGGGAGCGGCTTATAGCACCTGGCAGACGAGCAGAAGGCAGGTGCCTGCCCGCCCACGCTCGGGTGTTTGTTTGCTTTCCATCCTCCTCCAGCACAGGACGCCCACGGGGAGGTGGCACCTGAGCCGGTCCCCAGATCCCGGGAGCAGCAGCTCCAGCAGCACAGATCAGGGAGCAGCATCCCCAGACTCACACGGTGTCCTTTCCTCACCACATCCTGCTGCATCTGCTTTATATCCCGGCACACCAGGCTCCCTCCTCTCCCCCCTTCCCGGCGTTGCTCACAGAGCAGAGACCTGGCACGGTGAGAGCTGAGTTGGAAGCCAAGTGTATTTTCAACCTGGGAAAGCAGGCTGGTGCAGGTGTGCTCCATCCAGCTCAGGTCCTCACTGGTAATTTTGAGTTCCTTGGCTCTTTTTTTGCCCCATTAGTGGAGGGAAAGAGGTCTCCAAGATCATCAAGATCCTGCAAGTTTTGTGAAAATTGCTTTCTGGGAAGAGAATTTAAAAAAATAAAATTAAAACAAATAAAAAAGAGCCACACTGAACACCATCACTCACTGCAACATGCACTCAGCCCTAGCTGGATTTCAGAGAATCCACACAGGAGCTGGGTTTGTCCTACCATGGGCATGAGGGTGGATGATGGGTGCACTGAGCTGTGTCCAGAGGCAGACAGACAACCCAGGCCATGCAGGAGACAGAGGCAGACACCAGGCTCCTCCAGCACAGGTCCAAGCCCTGGGCAGCAGGTGGGATTGGACACCAGCCAACCTTCCACACGGGGCCAAGGTCCACACAGCAGATGGGATGGGGTTGGACGCTGGGCTACCTTCAACACAGGTGCAAAGTCCACCCAGGAGATGGGGCTGGACACAAGGTTATGCCCGGTCCAGCCCAGGGGGAGGCTGAAGGTCCCACCTCGAGCTCAGCTGGAGCTTTTTGGCTGAAATGGGGGGGTCTGGGTGAAACTTTTGAGGGCAGCAAGGGCTGGCTGGCACCCCGAGGGCTCTGCCAAGCCAGCAGCAGTGCTTTACAAGATAGCTTTAAACCGAGGATGATTTCCCTTCCCCGTTGTGATAACATCTGGAGAGATTTTGCTGCCTTCTGGCTTCTGCATCATGCTTGCAGCTGAAATTAGGAGGCTCAGCGAAATCACTCCCTAAGGAGAAAAAGGAAACGTAAAAGCAGAAAAAAGGAGGAGATTCCCCCTCAATTCACAGAACTCCTAGAGGGGAGCTCAGGAGGCAGTGGGTATCGAGGTTTGGGGGCTGCTTTGCACCCCCCTGCCTGTATATGGATCTTCCAGAGAGATTTGCTTTAAAATCACATGAATTCAAAGCAAGAAACACTCTGAGTTCCCTTCACCAGCACAAGGACCCTTTGGGCATGAGAGAAAAACATTTAAAAATGTTTTAGGTCCATTATCCCCCACAGGAAGGTGGCTGGGGATTCCCACAGCCCACAGCCCCTTGCTGCTGGTGGGGCCTGGCCAAGCCAGGTCTATTCTTAGCTGACGGGTGGCCAGGCAGGAGCAGACAGGGAGCACAGGGCTGCGTTCCTCACATTCCCCTTCCCCGGGGACAAGGAGTGCCTGGAAATTCACAGCCACAGCTTGGCAGCAGCTGGGGGCCTTCAGAAGGGGCCACCGTGGGCAGAGGAGAGGGGTGAGGTGGTGTTGGGGGGCTCTCAGGGGACAGCAGGATTGTGGAAGGGATGTAGTGAGCTGTGGTAGGGGCTGGGAAAGCTCCATCCCTGCAGCTCCCTGTCCTTGGCTTCAGCCCTGGCAAGCTCTGGTCAGCACCATCCTTTCCTCCTCACTGTTCAAGCAGGGCTGAGGGGCATAAAGGTGAATTTGGGGGTGAGGGGAAAGATCCCATATTCCCCCCTGCAGCAAGTTCAGACTCCCCCCAGCCCCATGGCTTAGCTGGAATTTGTTACCAAGGGGGACAGGGCCAGATCTAAAAAACCAAACGACACCTCTACCCTCCCAAAGTCCTCCTTGATGGAAGGGTGTCACCCACACCTGTGGCTGGATGCACTGGGCACCCAGGGGGGTCCCATCCTCACCAGGGGATGCACCCAGGGCTGCCAGCTGGGCTGCCCACCCCCCCAGCCCCGCAGAGGCCCTGCCCTGCACGGGCAACATCGCCCTGTCTCGGGGTGCCTCAGCAGCAGGACCCCAAAGGAGGCTCTGCCCGTGTCCCACTGCTGGTGGGGAACTGCCCCCACCCCTCAGCTCCCCCCTGAGCTGACACTGTCCCACTGAGGCATCCCAGGTGACAGGGAGAGAATTGTCCCACACCAAAAGTGCAGGAAATTTGGCATTTAGCTCCTACTCCCCCTTGCCCAGGAGAGTTTCCAGTTAGACAGACCCGCTGCACCTCTTTCCCAGGGCTGCATCCTGCCCTTCCCTGCTCTTCCCTGCAGCATCACGAGTTATTGCAGCCTGCAGGCCCCATCCATCCTCCTGGCAGGTGAGTCACGAGCCTGCCCCGTGCCTCAGTTTCCCCTGCTGTGCAGTGAGGACAGGCAGGATGCCAGGGGGGTGTCATGAAGTGAGCAGGCCAGGTCCCAGAGCAGAGGCTCCGTGGTTTTTCCTGCCACTGACAAGTGGGAAGTGGCTTTGTCAGGAAACAATGTCCGTGACTTGGTTTAATGTCACTGAGTCCTTTCCAGATTTGCAGTCTCCCAGAGCTGGGAAGACCCAGGCTGATGAGGGTTCAATTTGGCTGCACATTTTACCCTTGATTTGGGTTTTTGTTTTATACTTAACAAACAGTGTGGTGGCGAGAGTCTGAAAAAATACGTCAGGATTTGGAATGGTGAGGCAGAGAAAGGAGCCAGAACAAGGAGCATCCTTCCACCTGCAAAATAAATTTACAGCCCCAGTTCCTCCCTCTCCCATGCCACATCCGTGGAGTATCTTCCAAAAATAAAGGGCAAAGCAGGGCCATGAGCCCTGGCAGGCAGAAGGACACCCAAGAGTGCTTGGGGACACTGGAAGAAGCTTTAGGGACCATAAAAGCTCTGTCTCTCCCTTCCCAGCTGTGTTTGCAGTGTGGCTCTAATTACAGAAATATGGAGAAATGTCGCGTCTCGGTTGGCAAACAATTCTCCTGGCAGGCACCAGCCGCCAGCTGCCATGCTGGGATCCAAGTGGGCTCCCATCCCCTCCATCCCACACCTCCCACCCCAAATCCATACCCCATTAAGGCTGCATCTCCTTTCCCAAAGTGCCTGTGCCTGCCCCGGGCAGCCCCTCGCTGAGTAGGTGATAATTTCCTGCACAGATTATAAATCTCTTCACTCCCAGGAGCAGGGAGGGGGAGGACACCCTTGGGAAGCACCCAGGTCTCCTTTGCCCTTGGAAACCAGGTAGTTTCCCACTGATTCCCCAGGGTGTGGGAGGGAAGGAAAAAAAAAAGGGGGGGGGGGGAAAGGAGGAAAACCTCAAAAACATTCAGGGAGGAGGAAGAGGAGGAGGAGGAGGGGGGAGAAGTAGAACTGAGTGAGGGAGGAGGAGGAGAGCAGGGCAGGGAGAGAGAGGATTACTGTTCAGTTAAATTAGAGGGAGCCCTTCAGCTGACTCGAACAGCAGGAGAATTTGCCCAAAGACCCCAATTTTTCCAATTTGGGATCAAATGTAAGCACGGGATTAACCAAAAGCATATGCTTAAAACCCAGGGAATTGAAAGAAGTCTGGGCATAAGGTGCTGCAAAGAGGGCATGGAGGCAGGGCATGGACTGGCAGCTGCATGGATGCCCTGGCTCTACAGGGATGCACTGAGGGGACTGAAGAGCTGTGAGGGACTGGAGAGCTGTGAGGGACTGGAGAGCTGTGAGGGACTGGAGAGCTGTGAGGGGACTGGAGAGCTGTGAGGGACTGGAGAGCTGTGAGGGGACTGGAGAGTTGTGAGGGGACTGGAGAGCTGTGAGGGACTGGAGAGCTGTGAGGGACTGGAAGAACCAGGGGTGCACTGGGAGGCTCCTGGAGCTCAGTGAATAATAACCTGGAAGAGAATGACATGGCTCAACTCCATAGGCAAGGGCTGTGTGGGGAAGAGGGTTGGTAAGAGAGGCTCCTCCAGCAGCCATGTGCTGGAACAAGATGCTCTGGTTGGAGAAAATGGGGTCAAAAGGGGCCCCACTGCTGTGCCTGGAGCAGGACAAGCCTTTCAGGGGGCATTGCACAGCCCCAGTCCTGGCAGAGGGGCTGGGGGGACCAGGGCTGTGTCCTGCCCCATGCCCAGAGCTGTGCTGGTGCCCCCACACTCCATTCTGGGGACCTCACCAGAAGAGCTCTGAGCTGGCACGTGCCCTTTTTCTGTCAGACACATCCTTGTCCACGTGATGTGTCCATGAACATCCCGGACTGATTTATGGGATGAGAGGAGGGCAGGAGGCCAACCTTAAATCCTGACTGCCCGGTGATTAATAATCATAATTACTATCATATTAGCTGTAGTAGTAATAGTTTGCTTTCCCCTGCAGAACTGGTCATCCAGGAATCTCAGAGAGGTTTTACCAGGCCAAGTGACCAATGTCCCTATTTTCTGAAGGAAATTGCGGCACAGAGCTGTCTCCCTTGAGTCACACAGTATATCAACAAGAAAACAGAGAAGGCAGGAGTCTGGACTCTGTGTCCCTCTCCCTCCCCCATGCTATTAAGCTGCATCTGTGTAATATAGAGCAAAACATCCTCCACGACTCGCAGTAAATCACGGCAGAGGCAGTGTGCAGAGTGGATGGGGGGAGATAATGGGTTTTTCACCCTCTTCAACAATAGAACAAGTTTTTCTGCGTTAGGGAAGGCTGACTTCTCTGAGAGATGGAGATAAAAACAGCACAGAGGCTCTGAAACGAGCCTGAAAGGGCAACTGCCTCACCCACTTGCATTGCTGGCCCAGGGACAGGAGGCAACCTGGGCAAACCATGCTGTGGGTCAAGTGCCCCACTGGCACGGCCTGGTCCACATGGGCATTACTGAGGTGCACTGGAATATTAATTGAAAATCCCAGCAAAACACTTCTGCTGATGATAATGGAGCATAATCCTCTTAGACCAATTTCATGCCTGAAAAATCATGCATAACAAAATAATAATAGCAAGCCCCTCGGTGGACACTGTCCTTAGCAATGGCCACAGGAGAAGAGGGTCGGCCAGAGCAGATTTCTCAGGAAGGAAAGGGAGCTGCTCCCCTTGGCCTCCACCCCCGAGGTGGACAGGAGAAAAACTGAATTTGGTTTAGGTGTGAATATCTGCTACAGCAGTGCAGCATCACCATGGGACCCCGATGTCCCACAGAGACCTGGGGACCCACCAGGGTCCCCGTGCTGTACAGGGTCTACGGGGCTTTTTGTGACCCCAGAACCTGGAACCTCCTCTGTTCTCCACGTCCACCAGAGCTCCCAGAACGCCCTGGACTCTCCACGTCCCTCAGAGTTCTCAGGACCCTCGGAATGCTCCATGTTCCTCAAGGATTCTCCGTGCCCGCTGAGCCCGGTGCCAGGCCGGGTCGTCCCATGCCAAGACCCCCCCAAAACAAGCAGCCGCCCCCCCCTCCCTCCCGCCCCGCACGCCCCTTCAGCACCACCCCGGCTGGACAGCGCCAGGTGCGGCACCGGCACCCCCGGCACCCCCGGCACCCCCGACCCCTCAGGAACACCCTGACCCCCGCCTCGGAACCTCAGGAACCTCTGAGAGCACCCCGACCTCCTCCCCGGCACGCCCCGGCATTCCTAACATTCCGCCCCCCTTCCCTTGCACCCTATTTTCACCCCCCGACGCTCCCTACTCGGCCCCCTTGCGCCCACCGGCATCCTCTCCCCTGCGCCCCCTCCTCAGCATCCTCTGCTCTGCTCCTGCACCCATTGCCCCGTCCAACCCCTGCACCCAGCAGCACCCCCTCTTCTGCCTCTGCACCTCTGCATCTCCTCCTCCCCCGCACCACTCCCTGCACCTCAGCACCACCTGCACGCCCCCCTCCGCTCCCCACCCCTGCACCCCGGCATCCCGTCCTCTGCCACCCCCAGAATCCCAGCGCTCTTCATCACTCCCTCCTCCACCATCCTCCTTCACCATCCTCACCCGTCAGCTCCCGGCACCCCCAGCGCCTTCTCCAGCGCCCCTCTCCAGCACCCCTTCCTTCACCACTCCTTCCTCCAGCGCCCCCAGCACCCTTCAGTTGAACTCCCACCAAATCCCCACATCCGCAGCACAACCTCCAGTTCCAACACCCCAACCCTCCAGGACATCCTTTGCCAGCACCCCAAGGACCCCATCCCCACCCTCTCCAAGCACCCCCCCATCCCAGCCCCATAGGAACTCTCCGTCCACCCCCTAAACATTCCCCGTCCCAGCGCCCCAAAACCTCTTTCACCTCTCAGCACCCCCTGCCCCAGCCCCTCCAGGACCCCCCCCCCCCCACCCCCGCACCCCCGGCACCCACCTGCGCCCCCTCCCCGCCCCGCGCCCCGCCCCGGAGCACCCCGCCCACGGGGCCGGTGCCAGACGGGGCCGTGCCGGTGCCGGGAGATGCCGGGGGGTCCGGGGGAGCCCCGGGGGCTGCGCGCTCCCCGGCCGGCAGCTGTTGCTGCTGACGGTTCCCCCGGAGCCTCCGGCTGGCCGGGGCAGCGGTGACTAAGCACTTTGGGGATTTCTACTCTTATTATTTTATTCTATTATTTTCTCCCGCTTTCAAGCGGGTCCTCCCCCCCTCTCTCCCCCGCTTCCCCCTCCCATCCTCATCCTCCCCGGCCGCCCCCGCCCGGGGCCGGGCGCGGCAGGGCGGGCGGAGGGGTTCCCCCTTCCGGCCACCGGGAGCATGGGAGCCCCGGGCCGGCTGGGCTCCAGAGCTCGGTCAGCCCTGGGGTGAGGCGGAGCGGGGCCGCGCCGTGCCGGGCCGTGCCGCGCCGCGCTGCTCCGGGGC